>CAUYLG010071461.1:0-67007 GCA_963573385.1 Cacajao melanocephalus | reverse complement strand
TACACCTATTTTAAAAGTGACCACATAATTGGAAGTAAATCACTCCTCAGCAATTGCATAGCATTTCACAGGTTTAAATAAAATATTGGTTGGCTGCTTGTTTGTTATTTTCATCTCTTATTCCTTCCTGTCTCCATTGTTGAGCACAATTATTGGCATAAAAGAGGTTTTTAACACCCATTTTTAGATTGCATTCTAGCCTGGGCAATAGAACAAGAATCCCGTTCTCTCTCTCCCTCTTTCTCTTCCTCTTTCTTTCTCTCTTTCATTCTTTCCACTTTCTTTCTTTCTTTCACTCTTTCTTTCTTTCTTCTTTTCTCTCTTTTTCTTTAAAAAAAAAAAAAAAAGAAAGAAAGAAAGCTTGCTGGTTGACCATATCATTTCTTTTAAAGCTGAGAATGTATCTTTTTTCAAGACTTAAGAAGATGCCAACACAGATTTCAAATATAAGGGGTTATGGAGGCACTGGTTCCAAACTACAATTCATGAAGACAATTGTCTCAGCTCTGTGCAGAAGTGAGGGTCCTGGAATGAGGGGCCAGGTGATGAGTTCATCTCTATCACACACCTTTCCTTTCAAACTACATGTTTGGTGACTCCTCCCCTGCTCTCCTGAAGTAAAATTCATAGAAAATCCACATCCTTATATGTTTATATATTCTTGTATCTAAGTCAGGTGGATAGCAACACATATTTCAGAAGGTTAACATTCATTTAAAAGCCTCTTTATTGTTACAATTAAAATATTTTACTGCTTTCCATTGAATCAATTGAACTTCACATTTCTGAATAAACATGAATATGGATCAAAGGAATTCAGTATCTATTCCTATTAGAAACTTCTAGGTGGTGTAAAAGAATAAGGAGACAATTGTATATAAGACACCAATGTCTGGTTAGTGCAGTTGGATAAGAAATAGTCACTGCTGGCCAAGGATGAGCTCAGTGGCCTTTAGTTATGATGCATTCCAATACCTCAAGTATCTTCCCAGAGAGGCCTCAGATAGCCTCTTGACAAAGGCATATTGCTGTTCTTAAAAAAAATCGAGTGACAAAGTGTGGCTGGTTCAGTAAAATCCAAGTCAAATATGGAGAAAAGAGCTCCCTGCACATGAGGTATGGCAGTCAGAATCACTTCCTGCATTGAGGGAAGAAGAAACTTTCTATGGCACAATTTATTGTTGAAATACTTCTCCAGTATGTAACGTCACCCATTTCTATGAATTATTTTGCCAACACTTTACTACAATTTAAAAAAATTGAAACTGAACTTTTTTTTGGAAAAAGAATTATGTAAAACTATCAGGATCAGTCTGAAAAAGAGGGGCAACAGGAGCAAGTAATGGCAGATTTGACTGGATGTTAAAGTGTATCCAAATTTTACATTAATTAAAATACTTGGGAAGAAAAAAAGAGAAGCAAACCAACAGAACTGAATAAAGACTCCTAAAATGTTTATAAATATATGAAAATTTTATATATAATAACTTTGACATTTTAAATAGTTGGTAGAAACATGGATTTAATGGAGCCAGGTGCAGTCGCTCACACCTGTAATCCCAGCACTTTGGGATGCCAAGGTGGGTGGATTACGAGGTCAGGAGTTTGAGCCCAGCCTGGCCAACATGGTGAAACCCTGTCTCTACTAAAACTATAAAAATTAGCTGGGTGTGGTGGCATGTGCCTGCAATCCCAGCTACTCGAGAGGCTAAGGCATGAAAATTGCTTGAATCAGGGATTCGGAGGTTGCAGTGAGATAATATCGCGTCACTGCACTCCCACCTGGCGACAGAATGAGATTCCATCTCAAAAAAAAACAAAATGAAAACAAAAACAAAAACAAAAAAACAAGGATTTAATCAATTAATCAAATTGGTATAATTGTCTAGTATTTAGAAAGAAAAGAAACATTCTCTCACATTTGACTCATTAAAAGAAATTTCAGATAGATCAAAATTCAAATATAAAAAAGTCAAATATGCATTGGAAGAAATCAGGAGAAATGTTTTTCTTAAATTATTTGCCTGAATTAAATCTAACATGTATTATAAACAAATCAAATTTATTTAAAAAATTTCTTAAATACAAAATGTACTAGAAGAAATGATGAGAATTTTTTTTTTTAATTTTGGGTTGATTATGTCACTAAAATGACAAGCCACACAAAAACATGTTTATAAGATTGTTGAAAAATAAAACATTACAAATGTTCAAGACTAGTATTTAAAAGGTCAAACAACAAATTTTAAATGTCCAAAATAATTGCAACATATATGAAAAACAAAGTCAAAATTTTATAATATAAAAAGATTCTGACAGTAAATTTATTCTTAAGTACAGTAAAGTCTTTACAGAAATTAGTATCCTACCCAGCACTGGTTTTACTCTGTTTAAAATCACAATGAATTAAAATAAGTCTTAGAAAAATAGTCATGAGAAAAATAAAATGAAGCTGTTTAAATTATCAAAGGAATATTTAATAATCACTTAAATAATTTAGATATACTCACTTTTTAATTTACTTATTTGTTGTTCTATCCTAGATGTTTTATTTCTTAGGTTAAATTATTGTATTTCAAAATGGAAGCGAATATTAAAACAGTATTACTACCAATTAAATTTTAAATTTTAAATGGACTTAATGTTGCATGGTCAAGTTTATCAAAGCACTTTAACATACATTAAGATTTTTTTCGTGTCTAAGGATCAAAAATGAATATGAAAATATGTGTTGAAATGTAAAGTCAAATATCTGCAAGATGCTCAAATGTTATCAATCCATTTATTTGCACATTCAATAAGTATTTATTATAGTCTAAGAATGTGCTGGGCATTACGCTACATGATAAGCCTATGCAAAAATGTTATCGGTATACATAGGGCTAGAAAATTGAGGTTTTCTGAGGGGAGGTGGGATACTTAAATACGACCACTTCTTACCTGCGCTGAGATGTTGCCTCAGACCCAGGCAGCAGCAGGGGATTGGGAATGGAGACTTGGGAGATCATGGCTTATTGAGAAGGCCAGAGGTATAGATGGGAAGAAGCCAGAGGAATGTGGAGCAGGGCTTCCTGGAGAGAGGATTGCCCAATGCTTATTGACTTGATTCTACCCCTACCATCTTTAAGCCAGATGGAAGGATTACAAGATCACTGAATTTTATAAGCAGGCTTTTAATATTATTGCTCTCATTCTGCAGAACCTAGAGAGTTATATGTCTTTTTCCTGTTCTCAGGGTCAATATAAACTGCTCACCTGCCTGCAGAAAGCATCTAGAAATTTCCTTCTTGTTGCAGATAATTTTTTTCTTCCTAAAACCAGAAAGATGGATTCATAGCCATAGCTAAGATCTTCTTCGTTTTCTATTTCTTGATTTGCTTGTTTGGATGATTTCAAGGCATTTGGGTTCTACTGATTTAATACTCTTCAAAAAAACTTAAGAAAGTAGAGAGAATGTGTAAAAGAAGAGAAAGGGATTGCTGTGTCTTTCTTTTCACAGTTGTTATTTTATCACAATAGGCAGCACATATTTCTCAGCTGTATTTCTCAGCCACATATTTCTCAGCCATATTTCTCTACCCCATCTCTGGTGTCTCAGTCTGGTTGGTGATAGGTACTCAAACTCCTGACCTGAATGACAGCACTCAGAAATCTTGAGAACTTGGAAGAGAAAAAGAAAAAAGGTGAAAATATTGTCTATAATGTCACTCTTTTCTTTTTCTGCCTAACAAACCCAACATACTTTTTGTAAAGTCCCCAAGAATCTATTTTTATCAAATTCCTGTCAGTGTAGTGTTAACTGTTTGAGGACAAAAGTACTTATTATACAAATGTAAGCCCAATGTTTTCAATGCTTTATGGATTTCTTATTAATGGAATTAAGAATCATGCAAGCCTCAAATCAGGAAGATCATGGCGAACAAGAGGAAGGACTAGATTGCAACTCCCACTCTGATGGACAGAGCAGCGTATGGAGTCTCGCATCATGAACTTTTGCTCCAGAACTACTGCAGGAATAAATAAGAAACTCTAAGAGAAGCCACAGACCCTCTGAAGGAAGTGGATTGCTCTTGCAGGACCTAGGAGACACTCAAAATACTGTGAGCCCAAACTGTGGGAGTGGAACGGGGGATCAGCCACCCCTGAACACACACCCTCACTGGGGAACCTAAAGATCTAGATCATGGAAGACGATTCTGACCTTACCTGGAACTGAGTCAATTTAGAGAGCCGAGTGAAATACACGGGTAGAGGAAGCAGCCGGAAAAGACCTGTGTGCTCTCTGGGTCTCCTAGGAAGCCATTTCTGTCTTGCCCTTCAAGGGTTGTTGGGGAGTGCTGCCAGAGGTACTGGGAAAAGGCCACAGGGAGAAGGCAACCTCCAGCTGAACTTTGTAACAATTCTAACTGAATTAGAAGTCTCCTGGCCAGAACTCAGGAGAGGGTGTGAATTCAGTGTGCAGACTCCACAGGTGGGAAAGCAGGAAAGCCCTACTTGCTTTCACAGCTGGGAGGCTGGTAGCCTGGGGCAAGTTCTCAGCCCCGCTTGCCCACTGCCTGGAAGCAGACTTGGTGCTGTTGGTGGCAGTGGTGGTGGGGGGCATGGTGGAGCAAGCCTCTTTGTGATTTGCTTGCTGAGAAGTTTAATTTTATAAGTGAAAAACAGAAAAACAATATGTCCCCTTGTGATAGGGGCTAGAACTGAAGCCTAAGCACTGTCATCTTATAGAGAAGCCACTTGCGCCCTGGGCAGAGGTGTCATTCTCAGAACAGTTAATGTACCTCAATTCGCAGAAGTGTTAAGGGTAAAAATTTCCACTGCTACACCCCTTCCCTTGCAACAAACCACAGACTTTAGCTTCTGTACAGACGGCTTGCCTCGCACACCCCTGTGCCCCCCTGAACAAGAAAAGGATGAGGTTTTGCAGCTTAAATGCCTTGCTCCCCCAAGCTCGGTGCCACAGGTTGGAGAGACATGAGTCCTCCGTGGCCACCGGCAATAAAGACCCTGCAATTTGGCATACTTTTGTCTTGATGTTGATTTTCTGCTCACTGCGGTGCTACACCCTGATCAAGGCCCAGCTTCCCATGCCACCTTCTTGAACTATATGTAAATGAATAACCTGTGTGGTAGAATCGTTCAAACACCAGGGCATTTTCTTCATCACCTACTTATTAGGTTTCATGCTTCCCAGATGACAAACTCAAACCGACTCAATGCAATTATATTTAATTGTATTGAACCTAGTTATTTTTTTCTCCTAGATCTTCAAATATTAAAAGCCATAACTATACATAGTTTTCACATATAAAAATACATACACACACACATACATACATACAAATATACGTACAAAGGAATATACACAGCACATGACCGAAGACTGGGCACTGTGTGGGAAAGTTTTACTCCTAAGCTTAGAACCAAACTCTAGGCTCTGGGGATGAAGGTCAGGACAGGAGAAGTGAAATAGATCTTTAAAAGCCAAAATGTCACAAACTGCTCATATCAGGAAAGCAAAGCCTCTTGATACTGAGTGGGCCATCTTCAGGCTTGCAGTCAGATGGGTATTGGCTGGCAGTAGATGCTCTACTGTGGTTATGTGGAGCCCACCTGGGGTCATGGTGATCAGAAGCCTCCACTATATGTACTTGTGCCATATCCCAGTCAAGGTGGTAGGGCCAGGTCAGTCAGGTTTGCATGGATGTCAACAGGCTAGGAGGCCAGGCCAAGTTTATAAGGGCTGATCATGTGCCAGGTACTGCTCTAAGAGGTGTGTGTGTGTGTGTGTGTGTGTGTGTGTGTGTGTGTGTGTATATATGTATAGTATTGGAATAGCTATGTTAATTAATCTTCATCTTGCAGATGAGAAAATTGAGGCAGAAAGTGGTCCAAATATTTGTCAAAGTTCTCAGTATTGGTAAGCAGAGGGCCTGGATTTGAACCCAGGTGGTCTGGCTGTAGACTCTAAGCTCATATTACATTCTGCTTACAATAAATTAGGTTTTTGACATTCGTATGGCTTATTTTTTTTTTTACTGTATAAGGAGGGAGAAAATGAAAGATGAAAAAACTTTTTTTAGAGAAGGAAAGAAAGCAATATTTCTCTATGCTTGGCTGGGAGATTTTTCTCTCCTATTTCTTTTACCCTGCCTCTTGGCACGCCACTCATCCTCTTCTTTTTTTTTATTTCTTTGCTGTGTTATCTGGGGGAAACCATGAGAGGTGATATCTTTAATTGATAAAGTTTCAGTACCATACAGATAGACTCTCTGGTTATATTTTTAATCGTTCTTACTTCAAGGATCCTTATGAGCAGTTTAGTCCACTTCACGGTGAAATGAATGGAGTAAATCTGCACAAGTGCTGGATAGTGGACAGAGTGGTTTTGAATATATAGACGCAGCAGAGACCTGGTGACAGATGGAAGTGCTTCAGGCGTCAGTTGCCATGCACATTCTTCTATCTGCACCTCCATCTGTCAGTGCAAGTGTGTTACTATTTTGGGACTCAATTTATCCATTTGGAGAATAATTTTCAGGCTTGTTCTTAAGGTTAAAGTGAAATCTTTAACTCACTGAGACTTCTCCTTTTTGTCACTGTCGCTTCTCTTTTTTATTAGAAATAAAATTATTAGGGGATAGGGAGATAATTATACATGAGAGGTAGGATTGCTTGGATGAGATGATAAAATATTAAAATTGAAATAAAAATAATTATAAGAAAAACTGAGAATATTAAACCTTCTGCAGAGAGCACAACACTTTTAAAATACAGTCTGATCGTAATCCATGGGGAAGGAAGTCTGGACTCAAAACAAAGGTGTCCACGTTCACCACATCAAAAAGTAACTGTGAAGCTAATTCTTGAGTTTAAAAGAAACATTGAAGAATTGAATTCTTAGCCAAGTGAATTTTCCCCCTCAAGATTAGAATCTAGAGGTTAGATCAGCCATGGTCATACTTTGTTAAGAAGAGATAAACAAAGTAACATTTTGGCAGCAGCTCTAGTAGTGTATAAAAATAGATTCACTTTTAGGTAATATAGGAAAGGGAGTCCAAAGGACACTGTATTACGTGCTTCACTCAAGGTAATAGCTGAGAAATGTTGCCTCATTTTTGCCTGAAGACAAATTGAGGTGTGCTTCCTCTTGAATTAACAGAAAATTAGAAGCTGACATTATACAAAGAATATAAATCTTGTATAATCAGATGTGGGACTAAGCTGGCAATAATGCTCTTAGAACAAGATATCTTGACATTGTCAGAATGTACCTTTATAACTTTCAGCAATGGGGCTCTCCAAGAGGAAATGTTTCTACTTCCCATCCTCCAAGAATGCCGTATGCTTTCCCCATCCTTTCTTGTGTTCATCTCACCAAAATCACCCTATTTTCTCTCTGCTACAGAACTGTAAGAAGTAAATTTTATAAGCTACAAGTTTATGATATTTTGTTATGGCGGCATGAATGGTCTAAGACAAAAACTAATTGCTAAAGGCAATATTAATATTTTTAGGAGCACTCACCAGTCAGTTTCTAGCTTTCCCTTTATCCATATGTACTAGATATGGGGTACACATATTAAAGTATTGTGGAAAATTTTCTCCCCAAACCAGATTTGCTCACCGAAACACACATTTCAGTGTGTATGTGGACAGACTGTGTGTCTTTAAAATCTATTAATAATGTATCAAATTTCAGTTTTATAAAAAGTACTTCAAAATATATGTATTTCTCATGACCTACACCTCATGAATGGCGTGCAATGGCTGAAGTTTTGAACATTATTCAAGTAGAAAAAGAACAAAACAAATGTTGGCTGAAACATTTAGGATTTCAATGGACTTTAGAGGACATTTATTTCCATCACACGTAATTTGAGGATTTTCTATAATCCTGGACAGATGAATGGCTAACTGCTCTCTGGATACTTCTTATAACAGCATGCTGACTTCTCCACAAAGCAACCAGTTTCATTATTAGTTTATAAATATTTTACTTATATTTACTGAAGGCTTCCTCCCACTGGTTTTATTTCCAATCTTCTAAACTTCACAATATATTATTAGTGTATGTTCCAGGATACCGACTATTGGAAATATTATTCTAAATCTTCTCATCTGCAGCTGGGTCTTTCTAAACTGTATCTTGTTCATTTCTTTTGGTTGTTTTCTAATTTGTTAATATCCTTTCCATAGTTTGGTAATTGAAACATGAAATAATGTCCCAAGTCCTGCATCATTCCATTATTTATGTTCTTCTCTCTAATTTTACCACCATAAGGCTTTCCTCCTTCATGGCTATATTTAATATTTTCTATTTGCATTAATTTTTAGCTATTAAACTAGGATATATTAAGATTTTTTTTCTGTTTGGAATTTGCTCAGCTTCTTGAATTTCTGTGTGATTCTTATAAAATTTTGGAAATTTTTAGACATTAGTTCTTCAAATGTTGCTTTTACTCTATCTCCTTTTTTTGGGAGGCTCCAGTTACACTTATGTTGGGCCTTTTAATTGCTATCATAATTGTATGTCAGTGTGTGATACCTTTTTGGGAAAAGGCAGTCATTTTTGTGTCTGTAGGGAATGGTTACTTATCATTTACAGCTGAGTTTCCCCCTATATTTTGCCCTCAGTTAAAGGCAACTGCCACTTTGACATTTATGGTTTTTTTTTTCCCCAGCAACAAGTGCATTGAATATCTGGTTAATGTTGGAAAACAAAAGCCTAGCCCCCTGCCTAAAGTATGGGTATTTTTGAAGAGTCAACTCATCTTCAGAGCACGCTCTGGGATTGTCTGAAGCCTCTGTTGCTTCCACATTACGGTTATTTATTCTTTAGTCTAATTCTACTTCTATTACCTTGCAGTTGTTGTTTACACGTTTCTTGCAAAGGTTACATGTTTCTTGTAATGGGTTCTCACATCTCTCTTACATTCTGTTCACTATTATTATTGTCACTGTTATTTAGCTGGTTATTTTCTATTCACCTGTTTCAAGTTCAAAAATTAATCTTTTCTATTACAAACATTCAAAAAGTTCTTAATTTCATATATTGTATGTTGCAATTCTAAAATGTCCATTTAATTCTTTTTTACAATATCTGGTTCTGTGTTGAAAACTTTTACTTTTTTGTTTAATTTTCTTCTTTTTGATTAACATACTGATTATAGCTATTTTGAAGTCCTTGCTAATTCCGAATAATCTCTGTGTTTCAGTCCGTTGATTTTCTCTCTTCATTATTGGTGCCATCTTATGTGTCTTTTGTGTCTAACCATTTTTATCTAAAAATAATTTTTATTGTGAGTGATATGATATAGAGCACCTACGTTATACAAATCTATTCTAAAGGATTTTAAGTTATGTTCTAAAAGGAAGTTGAATCACGAGCAATCTTGTGGGGGCTTGGACTTAGGCTTGTTATGTCTAATTTAGCTTTGTCCTTAGCCTTAAATCATGATTCTTACTCCAGGATGTGGCCTACTCCATTAAAGCCTCAACAGAAAGCCCAAGATATGCACCAAGTTCTCTCCTTATAATTATACCTGAATTTCAGTAAGCCTTCATCATGCAGAGATTTCTGAAATCTATGCTTGTTTCTCTGGGCTCCGAGTGGCTGTTCCTTGCTCAGTCTTCCAAAGTCTTTCCCTGTGCATGTGAGGTTGGGAGTCATCCAAGGAATTGAAGTAAAATTTTTGCATACACTCAGATCTTTTCTCTGGGTCTCTCTTCTCTAACAACCTGCCCCTCATTTCCAACTGCCCGGGCAACCCAAACTTTAGTCTTTGTTTTCTCAACCCGGAGGAAATGATGTTTTCTTTCTTGCATCATAGTTTTGAAAAATGTCCTGAATGAGAAAACAAGAATGAATGTAGGCTAACCTGATGTATATCACTTCTCTCAAGGATCTTAGTATTGATTGCTGATCAATGACTTCAGTTGTACACACACACACACACACACACACACACAGAATTACTTGCCACTGGATGGTAGATATCAGCTAATCTATTGTGGTTAGAAAAAGAATTCCTATAATTACTGCTTTATTTTATCATTCCATTTCTGTTTCATCTGCATAAGTCTGTGTATCTGTGTCCATGATATTGCTACAACGTTTTACGCTAGATGTTCTAACTTTTATAATACTATGAGAACAAGGTACAGTGACTTGTACCACAATAAATAAGGATACTATGCTTCTTTAATGAAGCCTAAGAT
Source organism: Cacajao melanocephalus (assembly GCA_963573385.1). Lineage (NCBI taxonomy): Eukaryota > Metazoa > Chordata > Mammalia > Primates > Pitheciidae > Cacajao > Cacajao melanocephalus. The sequence goes on along the minus strand of CAUYLG010071461.1, from coordinate 56,786 downwards.
TTTGATTTTTAATATATCTATGATACGATTTGAATCTGTGTCCCAGCTCAAATCTCAGATTGAGTTGTAATCCCCAGTGTTGGAGGTTAGGCCTGGTGGGAGGTGATGGGATCATGGGAGCAGATCCCTCATGAATGATTTAGCACCATCCACTTGGTGCTGTCCTCATGATAGCAAGTGAGTTCTCTTGAGATCTGGTCATTTTGAAGTGGATCGTACCTTCCCCACCTTGCTTCTATTCTAGACATGTGATGTCTTTGCTTTCTCTTTGCTTTCTACCATGATTGTAAGTTTCTTGAGGTCTCCCTAGAATCTGAGCAGATGCCAGAATTATGCTTCCTGTAAAGTCTGTGGAACTGTGAGCCAATTAAACTTCTTTCTTTATAAATTACCCAGTCTCAGGTATTTCTTTATAGCAATGAGAGAATGGGCTAATACAATCCACATTGTGGTGTTTTTTTTTTTGTTTGTTTGTTTTGTTTTTTGTTTTTTTGGCTTTTACCTAGTTTTTATGCAGCTTTTTCACATGAGGTGGTCTTAACCAGAACCTCTCTTTTTTAGTCCTTTATGATGGGTTTGAATCTGCATATAGGCCTCTCTATATACTACTGTTGAATTTCATCTCATTAATTTTGTATCAAGTTTTCCTAGGGTATTACTTTCTCAATTTTTTTAAAAAATTGCAACTTTATTTTAGATATAGAGGGTACATGTGCAGGTTGATTACATGAGTATATAGCACCCAGGTAGTGAGCATGGTATCCAATCAGTACTTTTTCAACACATAACCCCCTATTTTCCTCCCCCTTTTAGTAGTTCATAGTGTCTTAAATCTTAATCTGCAATGTGCTAAAAGAGAAGTTACTAAAAGTTAAGTAAATACAGCCTTTAGTTTATATTCCAAATCCAAGTATAGTTTGTCAGACCAGCAAGTGATAAGCTTAATCAATAACAAGAACTGAAATTTAGCTACCCTCCAAAAGTCATAAAAATTGTCATTAGCACTAAGATATGCCCTTCACAATTTTAGCAAGTGCTATTTCTGGTCTGAGTGTAAGGTCAAATACCTAACTGATGAAACTGAGGACTGACAGCAGAACAGGAGTGATATGATTAGTGACTGCAAACCATTAAAGTAATTTGGTGACACAGATGAAATTAATGCTGATAATTATTAGGGATATTAGAATGATTTGGATTTATTGCCTCTTATAGCAGCATAATTCTTCCCCCTTAACAGAAGCATGTAAATGATAATTTTAAAAGTACAATTTGATGATGATGAATATTATTAGTATTAACAAGTTATTAAATTCATAAATATTTATTTAACGTTTTATTTCTACAAAACTCTTGGGAGTACTTCTATAAGAAGTATTAAGATATTGAAAAGTAAAAGGATGAAAATCAATACAAAATCAGACTTGTTTTTTCATAGGTGTATTAGTTCAAATTGGAGAAATACATTGATATTATTGTCTTCAGCTTTAAACCTTTTGGAAATATGTCTATTCTATATAAAACCACAAAAACGTTGCTAATATAGAAACTGCCTTAAAAATGTACGGTGAATAGACAAAATGGTGCACTGTGTATCCAATAATTTTCTCACTAAAGATGATAGAAAACATAATTTTAAAAATGTTATAATGAAAGTGGTGAACAAGAAAAATGCTGTCATTTATTGTTTGCTAAAATGCATTAAGGTAGGTATTTTTCATAAAAGGAAACTGTGTCTTGGGGCACACAAAGCTGGGATTCAAATTCAATTTGAAATGACTGCAAAACCTTAATTTATACCCACAAAGTTCCACTTTTCTAGTGATTTATCTGCTTTCTATAAGAAGGCAAGTCTTTTCCATTCTCTATTCATACAGTGATTTGTTCAAACCATGTAACAAATCATCAACCCATGAAACAAAGCCTCAGTGTCTCTTAAAGTCATTTCAACCATTAGCTTCTTTCAGAGAACATTGCATACTATCTAAACAAGGAGTTCTTGCTGAAATGGCAATTGATAAACTGGTTTTTAATAAAATTATAGTTTATTGACTTCTTAGATAGCAGTGTTACCTATTAACTGCCAATTAATTTTATAAACCAGTGACACATTATCAAAATTCACTCTAGAAAAGTCTTTCTTCTCACAAACAGGTTAAAAATGTCATAAATCTTGCTTCCTGCATGAAATAAGCTCATTTTCGAGTAAGTACTATTTGCTACAGAATTTGTTGAATTAAATCATTGCAGCTGATTGTATTCCAAAGGTGACTCCACAATATCTACTCTTCACATGTGCTTCAAGGATGTGACCTTGACATTCCCTGTCAGAGGGGGCATTTACTTCTCCATCCTCCTGGGCAGGCCTATCATTCCTTTCACCAATAGGATTGGGTAAAATGACACTCTGAAGTTCTGTACAGCCTTTAAAAAGACTGGCAGCATCAGTTTCCTGACACCTGAAACACTTGCTTTTGGTAGTGTCAGGGTAGGAACCCATCAGCTATGCTGTTAGAAGCTCAGATCACATAGACTATGGACTGTGTCTAGGGACTTTGGTCAACAGCTCCAGCTAAGCTCCAAGAAACATCCAGCAGAAGTTGAGTCATATGAGTGAGCCTTCCTGGACATCCAGCCTAGTCTAGCTGTCAGAGGACTGCAGTCCTAGATATCTTTACCTGTAGTCAGTAATTGCTGCATTTAAGAGAGCCCCAAATGAGAACCGCCCTGTAGATTCCAGTCAGCCTATGGAAACATGACTGATAATAATAAATGGTCATTTAAACCCACTAAGTTTTAAGATGGCTTATTATGCAAAAATGATTAACCAGAATAGTCATAAAGACATTTTATGTGTTTTGTTTTTTGTTTTCCCTTAAGCACCAAGAAGTATTTGAATAAACCCAAGTGCTTTCTACAAGGGTACCTATATAAGATCCTGATTTTCAAAGCAGCAATATGAAATGGGTTACTAATCTTATCTTTAGTACATGTGGAAAATAGATACAGAGAAACAGTATCACTTGACAAAAGTCTCAAGCAAATACCAACTAATTATATAATAAACTTACACAAAGATTCATGTAACCTTTATATTCCTTTGGCTTTGTGACCTCAGTATAGAGCCAGGATTTCCAGGTACTCAAAATTTGAGAAAGGGCATTGTAAAGTTGATCTAGTCTCAAATACATCTTTGACTTAAGTAATTTTTTATGTACCACCCTAGTCTTTATCTGTATCATACATATCAGATATAATATTCTTTGTTTACCCATTTGAGACTTTTCTAGAAGCATTGGGGTGTCATGTGAACTTTACGTTTTCGTCCCGATACTGTTGAAACTTTTAGATATATTTTAATTATTTCCTTCTTTTGATCTTTTCTGCACTGCTTTATTTCCAACCTTTTTATTGCTCACCTGATTTTATAGAATTTGGATATTGTTATGCCAGTTGTCACGTGGCTATCCGAGCCTTTCTAGAAACAGTGATTTTTACTTCTGAGATTGCCTGAAATTTTTTCATGCAATTATATTTTAAATGTACAGTAACTGCACAGAATAAAAGTATTTGACATCAAGTGACCATGTGTCCAGACCTACTCATCATAATCTGGATCCTGTCAAATCCACCAGATCATAAGTCTGGGAAGACCCAGCAGCAGTCTTTTGTAAGAATAAAGTGGTACCATCGAGATCAGGCATGAGCAGTCCTGATGAGCAGCATGAGCAATGCACTCCCATGCCCTTTGCTATTGTTGTGCAATTTCTGCTCCATCCGTTCAGAAATATAACTACAAATGAGGATCCATTGTGACCTCTTGCTATTAAAGAAAAAAGGCCATACTTGGTTAATGAACGGATCTCCTTAGGACATGAGGGACAGTCTTAATTCAGAGCATCCCCAAAAGCTAACAGTGTGGGGAAACACTCCCAATAGTCAGAATTTTGGAATAACGTAGCTGGTCATGCACACTGTGTAGAAAGAGAAGTTCCCAGGGTAAGAATATATATGCTCTCATGGAAGTGGCAAAAAGTGAGAGATAGGAATAAAGAAATTTGGAGAAAATGAATTAGAACAGACTGAGGCACAAAGTTGAAGATCTTTGTATTGCATATTTGCACACACCAAATAATATCAACTATGGAAGATGAGCAAAATGGCCAAGCAGACAGATCAATTGGTCAGTTGATACAGTCTAGTTTCTACCATTGGTGATCTTAATGCTAGCACAGTGGGTGCATAAACAGAGCAGCCAGGGTGGCAAGGATACAGGAGATTATGAGTCTGATAGTTTGGAGTCCCACTCACCAAGGCTTACATTGCTATTTCCACGGCTGAGTGTTCAACATTCCCCAACAAAGACTACTCTGAGATCCCATCTCTCAAGGAGACAAACAAGTCACCTAGTGGCAACTTCCGTCCTGGAAGGAACACTTATTCATCTTGATTAGGAACAACACATCTTCTGTCAATAATTACAGGTTTGCTGTTTATGCACTCAAGGCCTGAACCACCACCACTATCTGAGTACTCAGTGTTTGAGTTAGCAAGGATTACATTTTGCAGCAAAAGAGAAATGACTGGGTACATGATGATGAGACTTACAATCTGCAGTCACCAGAACCTGATATATCCTGATAGATCGATGGCATGGCCTTTTTAAGGCTTAGTTGATGGTCCACATAGAGATTATTCTCTGTGAATATGCAGAACCACATTCCAGAATACACTATATATACATCCAAAATTAACAATTATTTTATGATGGTGTGGCCTCAGTACATAGATCATATAATCCAAGAATCAGGAGATAGAAATAGGAGTGAGCCCAGATACCACTTATCACTTTATTTCCTCTTGCCTCTCAATATACACTTTATCGTCCTGTCTTGTGACACTGGAGTTGGACCTTGCAACTATTTCTCCCTTGTCAGCTTGCAATGATTCTAAGCTTTGTCAGTAAAAGGCACTGTAGAGACACTACAGGAGAAAGGGGCTTTTCTTCCTGGTTCTATTGTGCTTTTCACTTTTCTTGCTCCATGGTGCTCAACTAGCATGTGGGATACCAACTGGTGCCCATCCCAAGAAAGTCTCAGTAATACCCATACAGATGGCTACCAAGTGAATTCTCCTGTCTTCCAGTGAATTTAGCAGAATCAGTTCCCTAGTGGCAGTTTCCAGAAATCCCACCGGTGTCCAAGTACTCCAGAGCACGTGACCTAATTGACGGATGGAAGTCTTATTGAAAACTTAGTAACAGGGATACAGCACCCTTAAAATATGGGGCTCTGCCTTAAAGGATGCAGTATATGTTCTGAATATATATATATATATATATATATATATATATATATATGCTCTTTCCCACATAGTCAGAAGACATGAGTCCCCAAATCATAAAGGAATTGAAGTAGAAATGGCAGAATTTTTGCTTCCTATGCCAGGTATATTTTGAGTTCTACTAGTTTGAAGTCTTAATCTCTAAGGAAAAATGCTATCAAGTAACAAAGCAAGGATTCCACTGAATTGTTTTATATTTGTTTCACCTGTACTTTGTTTTCTTTCACATTATTTTTGTGCCTTCTTTTGGATTAATTGAATGGTATTTACAATCCAATTTTATCCTCTCATTAGCTTACTGAATATATCTCAAAGTTGTGTTACTTTAGTGCTTTCTTTGAGTTTGTAATATACATCTCTAACTTACCACACACAACCTACCTTCAAGCTATATGATACCACTTTTATATAATACAAAACTTTATAAGAATCTGTTTCTTCTCTTCTGATATTTAGGATCCTGTTATTATACATTTTAATTATAAGTATGCTATAAACTTCAGAAAACATTTTATTTCCTTTCAAAATTCAATTACCTTTTAAAGAGATTAGGTAATACAGTTTCTGGTATGCTTGCTTCCTTTATGTAGATCCATATTTCTGTCTGGTATATTTTTCTTATTGCTAAAGACTTTAACATTTCTTATACTGTAGGTATGTTGGTAATGAATTCTTTCAGTTTTCATTTGTCTCAAAAAGTGTTTGTCTTAGTTTTTAAAAGATATTTTTGCATTTTGAGATGGCAGTTCTCTTTTTGAATGCCTTCAAAATGATGTTCCACTGGCTTCTAGCTCTCATTATTGCAGTCAAGAAGTCTATTGTTATTCTTGCCATTTTTTTTTTTTTGCACAGTGTTTCTTTATTCCTCTAGCTGTTTGTAATATTTTCTCTTTGTTGCTCATTTTAAGTTCAATGGTATAGTTTTCTCCAGGTTTCTTATGCTTCGTTGAACTTTTTGAGCTCAAAGGTTTATTGTTTCAATCAAATTTGAAAGCTGTTCAACCATTAATTTTTTCAGTTTTTTTACCCCATCTATTTCTTTGGAGATTAAAAATACAGGTTTAACAGACCACTTCATGTTGTCACACTGCTCTCTATTCTATGCCACTTTTTGCTGGTCTTTCATCTCTCTCATATAGTTTCTAATACTGTATTTTCAAGTTCACTAATCTTTACTTCTGCAATATCTTAGCTGCAGTTAATCCTTTCCAGTATACTTTTCATGTAAGATATTATGATTTTTATCTCTAGAAGTTTGAGTTGAGTGAGCTTTTAAAAATAGATTTTTATGTCTTCATTTAGCATGCTAAATTTCTTCTACATTTTGGAGGCTCTGAAACATAATTATAATACTTGCTTTATGTGCTTATTTGCAAAACTATAATATATGTGTTATTACTGGGTCAGTTTTTGCTGACTTATTTTTATTTACATTATGGCTCATATTTTTCTGCTTACTTTCCTGCTTTATCATTTTGATTACATACCAGACACACAATTACCAAATTGGATACTGAATATTTTTATGTACTTAACTGTACTTTTTAAGCTTAGCAGTGGGATGTAATTAAGTTACTTGAAAACAATTCATTCTTTTCTGGTATTGCATTGAAACTCAGTTGGCCAGTACCAGAGCAGAATTTATCCTAGAGATTATTTTCCCCCCACTACTCAGGTAAAAACCTTCTTGTTATTCTACTCTACACCCTTTGAATTATGAAGTTCTTCATTCTGGATTCTTTCATTCAGATGGTAGGAACACAATCTGTTTCTGGCCTTTGGTGAACCCTGAGTATGTATAATTCACTTGAATCTTTTTATATATTTTTGTCCCTCAGTATTGGTATATTTTTTTCTACATGCACTGTTCATTATTCAGCTGAAAACTCAAGGGGAACTTGAGTGCAAATCTCAGGAGCTATCTGCATAAGCATCTTTGTTGTTCCTACTCTCTACCCTACAAACTCTAGCAATACTGACCTTCTCAAATCATTTTTATAGTTCCTCTTAACAGTGAGATCAGCAGTTCCTGCACAGGTCTCCTCCCACTCCAGCACTGTATTACGGAATTATGCTCCAGGCAGTAGTCTGGGATGGTCATAGAACTCATTTTATTTCATTTTTCATCTGTTGGGGATCTCATTCACTACCTAATATTGCAAATCTTGAACATTTTACTTCATATATTTTGGTGTTTTTGATCAGGTGAAAGAATGAATTTGACCCCTACTACCTTATTTTGACAGGAAGACGTCTCTACTTTCATTGAATTTGAAGATGAGACTATTACCTGGCCAAATAGGCTTCTTAAGCCACAGAGTTGTCAACAGGCTATAGAATGGCTTACTCTACTGGCTGAAGTGTTTGATCCCAATAACCAGGAGGAAATTGGGTTGCTGCTACATACACAGTGGTGGTAAGAAGCCCTATGTATAAAACCCAGGGGATTATCTGGGATCCTTCTTGGTGCTAGCTAACAGAAAATTACAACAAATGGAAACAATCAAGACTACTGATGACTCAGACCCTTCAAGAATGTAGTTTTAGACAAATCAAGCTAGTGAAAACTCAAACCAGCTGAGTTTCTGACTGAAATACTACAGTCGGACCCAACTTTTCACATGTCTCTAACTTCTCAAAGTCCTCTGCAACTTCCACTCATTTGTAACACGTATTATATATTTAAGCATTTCTTTGAACATTCCCTTTACCATATTCCTGTAATGAAAACGTGACAATTCCTTAAGGACACTGTTTGATGGACAGCTCTTTTAAGATATGTTTGTTTTTTCCTCATAACACAATTTCCAGAGATTCTGGAGATACTATAGCCAGGCTATTCCCTCTACACTGCTATTTCTAATACCTTTTCTCCTTCCTACATCAAAACAAATAAATAAATATGTAAAGAAAAATTTCAAAAGATAATTCTTTTGAAGTAAATGTCGTAAGACATGCTACTCTCACTTACAGTAGTTGTCTACAAATACCACACTGTTTTCTTCTCATTCATTGACGATTCAAGTACCTGGTCTCACTGTTCTTCTTTATACTACTAATCTTGCACATTCATATAAATGAATTATCCAACATATTAGCCTAGAGCCAGTTTCAATCATATTTTTATACAATCATATTTTGACCTTTTATTATTATGCTAAAATATCTATTTTGAGTATCTTACTCTATTTACCATGTCCATTCTTTCACTTACTACGTAACTTCTATTTGAACCTTTCTCTGACCCATTGAGCCTCCAATCCACTGACTCCTTAACTTCTCACTGGCCTTAACTCCCCATGTAACCACACTTCATTCCTTAAAAGACAAATTATTCTCAGTTCCCTTGCCATTCTCTATCTTCATATTACGCAAGTAACAAAATCTTTACCCTGAATATATTTGACTCTGACTATTTTGCTGGTGATACCCTCTACCCTATAGAAGAAGAGGAGCCATTCACGGAAATGCAGAAGAAGCTGTCAGGAAGATTGAAGAAAAACCTGGAGACTAGATTCCAAGAAAAGAACTTTCCAAGACTTTGTGTCTCTAATTGAACCTTTCAGTAACATTGCTTCTGGAGAGTTCCTCCTAAAGAAAATGCTGCAAGCGATCAATTGTACCAAATTCTGAAAATTCAAGAACAATGAATCACGACAATTAACTGTTTGGTTAGTTCTTCCTCTGTAGCCAAGTTCTCCACATTGCAACAATTGTGAATTTTTGCCATGCCAACCTGGGAAAGATGGCTCTGCCCCATCTAATGCGTTTCCTTTAGTAGCAGGGACATCTTGGTAAGTGTAAGTTCAATCTTTGACAGACTGAGGATAAGGGAGGGAAGGGGTCAAAGTGAGGTGGAAGGGGTTGAGGCACTTGTAGGAGTGAGGTGCTAAAGAGGTCCGGGGAGAGCTCTTTTAGGGGGATATCAGAAGTTAAAGCGAGCAGATACAATTAATAGAGGGGTTGGAGTTAAAACTAAGAAGGACAAATGTAGTAATGATATGGCATTGAGAAAAACCTTAGCATCTACCTGCTTTAAATTAGCAGCAGTGTCACCACACTGGAGAGTTATATTGAAGTCATGTCACAACACTGAAGTGAGGCTTATGGATTTGGAATTAATTTTGACTTATTGTTTTATTTGACAAAGTTATGTTGAGAGTATCTAAAATAAAATTCATGTTACTCTCTTAACACTTTATGCTCACAAAGAGTTTAAGACTTTCACTTTCGTTTCCTTCATGTATTTCATCAGAGTTACATAATTTAACCAGATGAAGTGGCACTCTGAGCACTGAAATCAGCTGGTTGACTTCATTCCCTCTACCATATTAATCAACTCTCATGTGGCTGGTTAGCGCAGTAGATAAACCATGGCATAAGGTTTAATTTTTCTGAGGGTCTGTAGTGAATACCAGATCTCTTCTTTAGGGATAATACACCCATTTCCTCCACTGCCAACCACTGTGAACATCAGTTGCTGATCATGTCTCTGTCCCTCACTGGTTACAGCCTCACTCACAAGGACTACTTGACCAGGGTTATACACTCGTTCAAGGGTGGCTTGCTGCTAATGACTGACTCGTGCAAAGATACAAAAGTCTAGCCACATTTCCTTAATTTGGGACAACACAGAAAGGCCATCCCAGCTCTGGAGTTCTTTAGCCATATAATTGGCTAAAGCCTTCATTGCAGCAACAGTGCAGGTCAATTTCCCTCTCTGCCCAGTCCTGCCTTCCTCTTTCCTTAGAGATGTCTTTGAAACCAACTACCAATAATATATGGTCACATAGTTCTTGTTTGAGTCTGTTTCCAGGAAAACCAGTCGAAGGCAAGAGAGAGGAACTGACAATTTTTGCTCTGTTACACAGTCAGAAACTGCACCTATAAATGCCTGGCTATGTTGCCTGAGAAAGCGGAGGAAGATGCAAATCAGTCTTCTCCCATGGATATATTCCTCCAAGGTCAGGCATGTCTTTCAGCATATTTCTCAGGTGAGAAGATTATTTCTGTTAAAAGAATTAATGTGTACTTGCATCAATACTGAGGCCATTAACAATCAGTAATATTTTATTACCACACTGCATTTGTTTGCCCGCAAAGAAGAGTGGAAAAGTAATCTTAAATTGTTGGTGCAGCAAATACAAATGCGGATTCCAACACCTACTGAAATAGTCTAACATAGAAACAGCAGAAAATAAACGACTATTTTAGGTTTCAATCCATATGTTGGGCAAACTAAGAAAAAAGTTGTGAAGTAGTAAATTTAATGTGTAGTAGAGATAAAAGACTGAGAAATTGGAGAGGCTAAATTCAACAGTCCTTTGCTAGCATTCCAAGGTTCCATCTTTTACTGACATATTTGTTTTTTGGTTGTTCTTGTTATTGCTCTTATGAAACTACTTCTATTTCTCAAATTGTTACCCAAAGGAATGTTTCTCTGGAGCAATAAAGAGCGGGTCGTCCAGCATGAGGTCATTGCTTTGTGATTTTGAGGGTCATTCAGATAAAGTAAGGAATGCTATAAGCATCGTTGTACTGAGGAATTCCACCTTACCCACAATCTTGTTGGTTTGCCTTTAGCAGAATTTACTCATGATTCAGACCTATATGCAGTTTAACCAGGAAAGCAAAACATTCTCCTGAGCCAGGGAACAAAATAAAATTTCAGGTCTAGTTTCTTACTGGCAGTACAATTCAAATTACTGGAGCCATGTTAGCTACTTCACAGAAGTTATCTCATTTTTTCTTATAATAACCTATTCTCATATAAGTGCTAAGAGCCCAATTGCATAGTTAATGAATCTGAGATTATGAAATATAACTCAATAGAGGCATTCTAGTAAGTGTGGAACCAGAATTTGAACTCAGGTCCAGTTGACTCCAGAAGTAATTTTATTATCCATACTCACAAAATGTGAATTTCTTTCCTGACCATAGAGTTTGTACTTTATTTTATGAGCAATGGAGAGGCCTTGAATATTTGGGACAGTAAAGCAATCACTGTGGTATTTAATAATGACTATTATTCTCCAAATAGGTATTTGGCTGTGGGCTGGGAAAAGATTGTGAAATTTATTGTCGTTGTTCACATAGTAGGTTAAAAAGGCTCTGATTGCCATGGCTGGCAATGGGGAAAACAGGATGAATGTGAAAGATATTTCAGACTGATAGTGGGACTTAACCAATTGCATACTAAGACAGAGAACAGGGAGCTATGTTGATGGTATTGAGTCAAACAAATGGTGAATACAATGATTGATAAATCCATTGTTCTTATGTTTGATTTTGAGATGCTTTGTTGAATTCTGGGTGGAAATCATTACTAACCAGTTAAGAAATTCAGAGTGGGAGCAAAAAGTCACTCTCTAAAAACAATACTAGATTCTTATTATTTATTATTTATTTAAACACAGGGTCTGGCTCTATTGTCCAGGCTGGAGTGCAGTGGTCTTATCTTGGCTCCCTGCAACCCTCTGCCTCCAGGGCTCAAGTGATCCTTGTACCTCAGCCTCCCAAGTAGCTGGGACTACAGGTGCATGCCACCACACCTAGCTAATTTTTGTATTTTTTGTAGAGATGGGATTTTGCTATGTTGCTTTCCCAGGCTGTTCTTGAACTCCTAAGCACAAGCATATCTGCATACCTCAGCCTCCCAAAATGCTGGGATTACAGGCATTTGCCACTGTACCTGGTAGACTCTATTTAATTTTATTTAAAAAAAATTACAGTAGAAGAATTAATTGACACTTTGTTTGGTTAAATTTAGTCAGCCAGGATATATAAAGCCTTGAATGATATGGTAAATAATTGAACAATCATCTAGGGAATAAGATGGCACAGATTTGAATAATGTAACAAGGTCACCAGAAGTTTTATGTGGAAATTTGGACTTAAGACTACTAGTGATAAAATACTCATGTTTTTCTGACAAAGGAGAGAGGTCTTAAATAAAATAAATATTTAATAATAAAAAATGTGATATTTATTGTTCTTAGCTTAGTTATCAAAAGCAGTATTATATATATACACATATAAAAAAGTAGATTTCCCATATAGAACTTTACAGTTCTGGATTTCCTTCCAAAGAATTGGAATATCTAGATATATTGGGCAATAATGTTTTACTTAGCTGCGCATGAGGAAAGAGGTTCTGATTAGAGGAGCATGAACTCTGCACTTTGCTACAGTCGGCTTTTCTTCCTGTCATTAAACATCTCTGCTTCAATTTTTTTTTTTTTTTTTTTTACCTTACTGGTGCATTCTTGTTCCCTTTAGGTATTCACATTTAAGATTACAGACTTAGGATGAGGATCAAATGTTCTAGTTGATTAAATCCTATGAATCATGCTTACATGAAGATACATATGAATTATTAAAGATCTTGGCTAGTGGAAATACTTTATTACATTAATACATTGGAGTGAAAATATACATACATATATTTGACAACTTGAGAAATCTAATTACTTTCTCTTAGGCCATAAACAATCAAGAAATAAGTCTGTAATTGTAGTTAGCACATCACTAAAACACAGGGAAAAATTATTTTGACACTTACCGCCTAAATAATAAGGAGTAATAATAGTTTTTTCTGGCTTGATGACAGTAGGCTTGAGTTTAATTCTAGGTTGACCTGCCCAAGTGTTTTCAAAATCACAGCAGTTTGGTTAGGCGCAGTGGGTCACTCCTGTAGTCCCAGCACTTTGGGAGGTGGGGGTGGGTGGATCACTTGCACCCAGAAGTTCAAAAACATCCTGGAAAACATGACAAAACCCTGTCTCTATCAAAAACATAAAAAATACAAAAATACAAACATTATCAGGCATGGTGGCATATGCCTGTAGTCCCAGCTACTTGGGAGGCCGAGGTGGGAGAATTGCTTGAGCTCAGGAGGCTAAGACTGCAGTGGGCTGAGATCGCACTACTGCACTCCAGCCTGGATGACAGAGCCAGACTCTATAACAAAATACAAACAAACAAGCAAACCAAAAACACAGTAGTTTGCTTCTTGATGGCCAGACATTAAATCCTAGTTACAGTTTACCAAGCCTTGAGTTGTTTTGGGCCCAAGTCTCCCCAGAAAGCCAGCTCCAGTCAGATGCTTACTGTCCTCCGTTTCCATTATGCTGAAACTTATTCACTCCCAGAGAGCTGTCACCAAGAGTTGCCTTCTGTTGATAGCTCTAATGTTGGATCAGCTTAACCTCTTCAAGCAGTATTGGTTCATCTGATCCTTGTCTTTAAACTTCTCCAGTCTCTGGGTTCCTTCCTTCCTTCCTTCCTTCCTTCCTTCCTTCCTTCTTTCTTTCCTTCTCTTTCCCTCCCTCCCTCCTTTTCTTTCTTTCCTTTTTTCTTTCCCTTTCTTTCTTTCTTTCTTTCTTTTTCTTTCTTTCTTTCTTTCTTTCTTTCTTTCTTTCTTTCTTTCTTTCTTTCTTTCTTTCTTTCTTTCCTTTCTTTCTTTTTCTTTCTTTCTTCATTCTTTCTCTTTCTTCCTTTCTTTTTCTTTCTTTCTCTCTCTCTTTCTCTCTCTCTCATTCTTTCTTTCTTTCTCTTTCTTTCTTTCTTCACTGAGATAGAGTTCACATACCCTACAATTTACCCTTTTAAAATGTCCAATTCAGTGTTTTCTAGTATACCCACAAAGTTGTGCAAGCACTACAGTTATCTAATTCCAGAATATTTTCATCATCCTCACAATAATTTCTGTATCCATTAATAATCACACACCATTACCTTCTCCCCCAGTCCCTGGAAACCACTAATCTACTCTCTGTCTCCATGGATTTCTCTATTCTGGACATTTCACATAAATGTAATCATGCAATGTATGGCCTTTCATGTATGATTCCTTTCACTGAGCATAAAGTTTCAAGGTGCATTCAGGCAATAACATGTATCCTTCCTTCCTTCCTTCCTTGATTTTCTTTTCTTTTCTTCTTTTCTATTTTTCTTTCAGAGAGAGTTTTGCTCTTGTCACCAAGGCTGGAGCGCAATGACACAATCTTGGTTCACTGCAGCCTCCACCTGCTGGGTTGAAGCAATTCTCCTGCCTCAGCTTCTCAAGTAGCTGGGATTACAGGTGTGCACCGCCACATCTGGCTAATTTTTGTATTTTTAGTAGTGATGGGATTTCACCATGTTGGCCAGGCTTCTCTCAAACTCCTGACCTCAAGCAATCCACCCACCTGGGACTCATAGACTGCTGGGATTACAGGCATGAGCCATCACACCCAGCCCTGACTTCATTTCTTTTTTTATTGCCAAGGAGTATGATGTTGTATGAACATTCCACGTTTTGTTTATCTGGTCATCCGTTGATGGATAGGTTGTTTCTGTTTTTTTAGCTTGTGAGAGCAATGCTGCTATGAACATATGTGTACAAGTTTTAAATCTCTTGGGTATATACATAGGAATGGAATTGCTGGATGTGAGAAGTCTATAATTAGCTTTCTGAGGACCTGTCAAACTCTTTTTTTATGCTCCTGCCGGTAATGTATGAAGGTTTCAATGTCTCCACATCTTCACTAACATTTATTGCATTGTCCCTTTGATTAAATCCAGTGCTGTGGATATGAGGTGATACCTCATTGCAGTTTTGATTTGCATTTTCCTAGTGACTAATGATGTGAGCATCTTATCATGTGCTTATAGGCCATTTGTAGACCTTCTTTCAAAAAATATCTATAAGACTCTTTTGCCTACTTTTGAATTGGATCATTTGTCTTTTTATTATTGAGTTGTATTGTTTATATATTTTAGACATAAATACTTTATGAGATATATGATTTACAGACGTTACAAATGTCATTCATTTTGTTGGTTGTTGGTTATTTTCTTTATAGTAGCCTCTGAAGCACAAATTATTAAATTTTGAGGAAGTGCATTTTATCTGTTTATTTTTTCCATTGGTTAATTATACTTTTAGTGTCATTTTAAGAAATCATTTTCTAATCCAAGATCGCAAAGATTTATGCCTCTGTTTCGATTTTGGTTGTTACCCATTTTGAGCTTTTTTTTTTTCCATATGATGTGAGAGAGGTCCAACTTCATTTTTTTGCATATGAATATTCAGTTGTCCTTACACTGTTGAAAAGACTACTCTTCCTCTATTGAAAGGCTTGGCAATCTTGTAAAATATCACTCAACCATAGATGTATCAGTTTATTTCTAGACTGTTAATTCTATTCTTTTATCTATATGTCTACCCTTTGTAGTACCTAATTTTATCATGTGTTCAGAGAATGTTAAAAAGTTTTTAACACTGCGAGTGGGATATGTTAGGTTTCTATTTACAAGAATCAACTAAAATAATTAGATAATCATAAAAATTGAACAAGAAGTTGCATTATAGAACACACTCCCTCTGAAAGACCTACACTAAGTTTGATGTTTTTATAGCATGATTATAACAAAGATTCTTGTGGCCATAACAATATGTGGCTTAATGTTTACAGATTAGTTTTACAGTTCCAATGTAAAGACTGTGGCTGATTTTAAATTTGTGATATTTAGTTGAAAAGCGGGTAAGAATTGTGCTAAATTTGTTAATTATAGTGAAATGATAAGAAATTTTGACTTTTACAGTTCATTTAATTTGTGTGATTGAATGTGTGTCTTTTAATATTGGGAATTTTTGCTTACATAATTGGGCTTGAGAAAATTTAATTAAGTTATAAATAAAACTGATTAATTGTGGGAGTTTAGTTGGTTTAACTTGAGTTGATAAATATTAACCAAGGACATTTTTGAAAGTAATTAGAAATTTACTAGATTTATAAGTAGAATAGTATTTGTATAGTATACTTCAAGCTCAAGGCAAATTAAGTTTCAGAAATTGTAGCATACATAAATTGAATAATCATGGGAAATCTTAATTGACAATCTAATATACTTTTCTATGTACAGAAATGTCACATCTGGTCATACAAAACTTACTCAAATTGAAGCAGTTTATAATGCAAAATTCTACACACACTGAGAAAAATAAGTTGTGAAATTCTGCTATACAACAATTTTTATCACTACCAAAGCAGATTTAGAATAAAGACTGAAAATGTTATGTCCTTCAATTTTTATTATTAGCACAATAAATATACTGACTTCTAATATATATGTGATATTTTGAATGATCAGTATGTTTCTGCTGTTTTCAAGTGTTTCAGTTTTAATATTGTTTATATTATTCTATTTCTGTGGAATAAACATAATTCTATTTAGTATTTTAAAATCAATTCACTCAAAAGCATTTGTTAAATACTTTATGGGCATATGGGTTGAAGACAAAAATAAGGCAGTCATCCTCAATGTAATATTGAGGTTGACACAGAAGTAACAGGAAATTCTCTGGGTGCTGTCATCCCTTTTCGGTAACCATCATAATCCAACTATAACAGAGAGGTTGGATTTTTTTAAGGGGTACAGCAGATTGTGACTTCAATCTGCTTCATCTGTTAACATTATTATGCACTGTGCCCACCAGAGGTGAAGGATTGCTGAATACAGAAGGGCCTGCCATGCTTTGGGAAATTTAAGATGCATTCAGCTGAGGCTAAGCCAGAAATCGTAATCTAAGGATTTAACAATTGGCTTGACTTGCGTACTGAAGAATCAGAGCAGATCAAGCTTTGCTGCTAGAGCTGTCCTTGGGGGTCCTCACTGAGCCAAACATTAACTCTTTGATTGCTGGATTGTGGGGAGTTTCTGGAGACGCAGCTGGGGTGACTAGCACTATCACGCAGTGCTTGCACGGTTGGGGCAGATGTTATTTGCCAACGGTCACAAAAGTTTTAAAGTATTTTAACAACAAGCAGGTTGATAGTATTGTATTACGGCTGAATATTAGCTATAGATTAAGCTATGGAATTCTGCCTGTCTCCTACTTTTAACTATGAGCCACCATCATATTATAGAAAAGTAAGAAGGCATAATATTTATTTAGGAAATATTTCTCATATTAATTAGCAAAGCCATGCCCTGACCTTAGAAATAACCATGCTATTACACTTGGGAGTCTTAGGTTTCATTCCTCCTTTGATCCTGGGCATGTCACCCTTATAGGAGAACCTCACAAGCTTTGCTTTTAATGGCTCCACTCCCATATATTCAGATGGAGATACAAGTGTACATTAAACTCTGTAATTCAGCATCTCTCACCCACTGGGGTTAGAGCCGCAGAGGCATGTAATCGAGTGTAAGGAGTGGCATTGACGTAAGGTTAGTGGGTAAAATGGCTATCATCAATTACTATTGTTTCATTCTGAATTTTTTAAATGTACAAGGTAAAATTCATATTTTTGATGTAGAGTTTTAACAAAAGAATAGTCATGTAACCTCCATTACAATCAAAATACAGAATCGTTATTTTTGGGGGGGGAACTTTTTTTTCTATCTTTTTATAAACAGAACTGCCCAGGTTTATGGGGTAATAGGCCTCCCTGCTTGACAATGTTTGTGTGGATGAATTATTGGACATGCTGTATGTTTCACTGATCAATATGTCTATCTTTTTGTCACTCCTACACTTTCTTGATCATTGTGGCTTTATAGTGAGTCATAAAATTAGGTATTATGAGTAGAGCAAATTTGTTCCTTTTCAAAATTGTTTTGGCCATTCTAATTCCTTTGCCTTTTCATGTAAATTTTAGAATCAAACTTTAAAATCTTGATTATTTTTTGTGTTATATTTAGTGCTTTATCAGGGATTACAATGTACATGTCTAACTTTTCACAGTCTTCTTAGAGATAATATTTTATCACCTCAAGTAAGACGTAGCTGTCTTACTTGACATAGTGTGATAGAAACAGCTATGGGTGAGAATGCATAGTGTGATAGAAATAGCTATCACATTAGCCTCCCTTCGTTCCTTTCTTTATGTTATACTTGTCATATGTGTCACATCTGCAAACACTGAAAACCATATTAAACAATGATATATGATGCACTTTTCCCACTCAGTAGTCATACACATTTTATAAAATCTTGAAGAAAAAGCAGACTATTACAATTATTTATAGTTCTATCATTTTGGTGGTTCTTCCTTCATTCTCAAGTTCCAAGTTTCCTTATTTTGTCAATGGTCCTCTGCCTAAAAACATTTTTTTAAGCATTTCTTTCAGAACAGGTGTACTGGTGACAAATTATCTATTTTTTAAACAATTTTTGAATATATTTTGTTCTTATTTCTGAAGTATGTTTTCACTAGATATAGAATTCTGGAAGGACAGAGTTGTTGTGTTATTTTCCCCAGCACTTTCAAAACACTGACTCACTGTCTCTGGCATCCATGATCGTTTGCAAGAGATGTGTAAGCCTTTGAATCTTCATTGCTCTCCACATAATGTCATTTTTTCTGTCTGCTTTTGAGACTTTTCTCAATATTTAATTTTCAGGACTTCAATTATGATGTATCTGGGTGTAGTTCTCTTTGAGTTTAATCTATGTGAGATTGACTGAGCTGCTTTTATCTATAGGATTGTCTTTCATCCAATTAGTGATATTTTCAGCCATTATTAAATCAAACGTTTTTTTCCCATGCCAGTCACTGTCTTTTCTCCTTCCAGAATTCTAATGACAACATGAATGACCTTTTGATAATGTCCTACAGGTCTCTGAGGCTGTGTTCATGATATTCTCAATTCTTTTTTGGATAATATAATTCCTATTGATTTTTATCTTCATGTCTGCTGACTCTCTGTTATTTCCATTTTGCTATGGATCCCTTTCAGTGAATTTAAAAATTTTCAGTAATTGATTTCTTTGTTATAAAATTGCCATTTTGTTCTTCTCTGTTTCTTCCGTTTCTCTCCTGAGAACTATCTATCCATTTGTTTCTAGAGTGTTTGCTCTTAATTCCTGAAAAGTCATTGATGAGTTTTACTTCATTGTAAGATTCAACTCACTTCCTCTCCATTTGGTCCTCTCATTTACCCTTGCCACGAGTACTCATTCTAGAAAAAAAATTTGTTCTGCACATTAAGTGGTTACTCATACAAAGCAATGTTTCCACATTTTTATGCGCCAGGCCAAACCTAAACATTTCACTTTAAACTTCTATTAACTTAAGAATAAAGAGTTTGTTTACCTTTATTCATCAATTGTCTGTTTTGACTGTTATCATTGCTGAATTTACAGCTGAAAATGATCATAGTGAAAGCAGGAATGGAAGCATTTTGTGATTATCTTTTTTTTTTCACATGTAAGAACAGGATACTAGAATTATATTTACTACGAAAATGTACTTCAGTCTCTTTCCTTTCTTGCAGATAATGTGGTTCACTGAGTTGTTGCTCAAAATAAAATAGTTTTTTGAACCTCTGTCAAGACACTAAATTGGAATTTTCTTCACTGGTGTTTTATGTGATGTTAATTTTGCTCATCTCCCAAAAGAAGTGATTTTCACAATCATTTGTTCTTAGTCTCCAGCTCCTTGGGACATATACATAATGATTAAGAAATGAGGTGAGAGGTGAGGTGTAAGTGTTCTCAACTGCTTGCTTCAGATAGCATAATCTGTGAACTGAAATCCTTGCTTACTTATTTAGATTAGTAAACTTCTCAGGATACTGAGCAAACATCAAAAGAAAATTTACTTCTGATAAGTTGTAAAACATATATTCAATTTCTTTATGGGTTAAGATGTTAATTAGAGGCCCGGTGGGGTGGCTCACACCTGTAATCCCAGCACATAGGGAGGCCAAGGCTAGCAGATCACCTGAGGTCAGGAGTTCAAAACCAGCCTGGTCAACATGGCGAAACCTCATCTCTACTAAAATACAAAAATTAGCCGGGGGAGGTGGTGCTCCTGTAATCCCAGCTACTCGGGAGGCTGAGGCAGGAGAATTGCTTGAACCTGGAAGGTGAAGGTTGCAGTGAGCCAAGATCTCAGCACTTCACCCCAGCGTGCGTGTTAGATGGAGACTGCATCTCAAAAAAAAAAAAAGATGTTAATTAGAATAATAAAAATACTTGATTAGAGAGACAACTTTTCAAAAACTGCTTTCTTATCTTTAGGGAAAGAGTCAAACTTTATAGAGAAAAACTTACGAGGAACATTTCAATTTATATGAACAAATGTATCTTTAAATTTAGAAAAAAGGCAGTAAGTTGATCAGGTTTTAAAAAATATGTTTCTAATAATACATTGTATTTAGAAGGTAGGTTGTCATTTTATCAAATTAAACATGACAATATACAGAGGTGAAAACATAAGTAATTGATGTCTTGGAATATAATGGTTAAGAAAATACTTCTAAAAAATTCATGATAATTTTGTTCAGTAAATGTAGCAAATTCAACATTCTAATCAAATGTTACAATTGTTAAGCAAATAATGAGTGAAATACCGTATAGGGATACATTAATTGCCTGTAAATTTTGTGTTTTAATTAATTAAATATTAAATTTATTTTATTTTTCCTATTTTTTCAAAACATTTTAAAACATGAGAAATAAGATATAAAACATTAAAATACATTCGAAGTCTCCTTTGTTTTTTTTTCAACAACCATTTCCTCCTCCTTTTACCAGGTGCCACTACTTTAATTGATTTGATATTGATCATTCCAATACATTTTAAAAAGCTATTACATAAAATATTGATTTTTCTTCTTTTAAAACCTTTAAAAATGGTGTTTGTGAAAACATACCATTATACATACAGCTTTTCTCACTCTATACTTTATTTTCAGTGTCCATATCAAACACCTATCCATATGTATCAAGTTTATCCATTTTTCTCTACATAAGATCCTATTTCGTAAATATGTTATATTTCACTTATTCATTCATTGTCTCAAATACGTTTAGGTTATTTACAATTTTTAGTATTGCAATAATGATACAGTGGATATACTTTTGCATACTTTATTCAAACTTTTTTTCTGTAAAAGTCCAGAAAATAAATATTTTAGGTTCTGTGAGCCAAAAGGACACCTATTTTGCCATTGTAATGAGTCACTACCCACAGACAATACATACCATGGCTGTGTTTGTAGTCAGTAGCCATGGGTTTATACAATTCCTTATATTTCTTTTGCAGATTTTCTTTCAAGTTATTTTCAATTTTTACCTCAAAATCAATGAGTTATATGACCAGCAAAAAGGGTAAATGTTTGTCGTTTAAATCTTCAAGTTTAAAATTTAATTGTGAACACATTCCACAGGATACTGTATCAGGTGGTTACAGGCTTTATTCACAGACCATGATTTATGTGCCTTATATTATGCATGACTTAAAGGGTTTTAAGGAGAAAATTAAATTCACTTTAATACAAATTGAATTCATTCTAAACTGGAAAAGAGACGGTTTCTAAATGAGCCAATAGTTTGAGTCATTTTAAAAACACAATTTTGAAAATATAGGCATGAGCAATACTATTTCCTTTGTCAAGAGAAGAGGGAGACAATTATACCAATGTTACTGCAAAGGAGTTCAGATTTTATGTATTTCTGTTACCTGTCGTGTTTCCATAGAAACAGTGACTGAGAAAATCAATGTTAATTTCTGCTCTTTCACCTTGTCATTCTTCACACAATCTACATGTGTGTATAAAATATGTGTTTATACACATACATAAGAATATATATGAAAATAATATTACTTTTTATTATTTTTAGCAAGCAGACTGAAATTCAAATTCTTTATACAGATGTGAGTCGGGAAAGCTGACTAAAATCCCCAGAGCAGAATAAGGTCATCTTTTCTTAACTTTATGTCAACCATTCTCTTTTCCTTAAATTAATAAAAACAGACATGGCCTGCATAAGATTCTAGATAATAGTTTTGTATTGAATTACATGTAAAAATAATATGAAGTTTTGTTTTATTTAGGGAAAAGCCTATTTCATAAATAAGTTAATATTAGATTGTTTAATAGTGATGATTTTATAATTCATTGCTGTTTAGTGTTATTACTTGAATAGAAAATGCATAATTTAAAACTCTTTGCTATTAAAATATTTCTAGGTCAAAATTTGTCATACTTAAAGACGCTTGACATTTTAAACCTGGAGAGTCCTAAAATAATATGATGAATATTGTCAATTCAAGCATAGAAAAGTTTGTTTCTTTAATATGGCACTAATGTAAAAGCAGTATTGTATTTCTCAGGATATTTTTCAAATGTTGGATTGTGATGGAAAATTACTACCTTCCTATTTTCTACCAATTTTTCTAAATGTGTAATTTAATGTAAGGATGTCAACTTCCTCTGTGGAATAATGCATTCAACAACATTGTTTTGTAATATGAAAGAGTTGTAGCAATAACTTGTTTGAGCTTATGTAAAAAGTTAAGTCAGGAGGCATCTTAGGTACTCTAAGTTCTTTTTCTTAAGTACTCAGATTTAGGACGGGCAAGCAATGCAAATGAGAGTTCTTTCTAGTACATGCGGAGTTTTGATAATATATTTTTAATCGTTTTCAAGATTATACATTCTCATATTCCTAGAGTTGCTGGATATTTTCAATTCAGTTAATTAATGATAGTCATATTATTAATTGTTACTACTTACGGGGCTCTCACCATGTGACAGGCACCATGCTTCACACTTCACATTTGTTACTTCATTAGAATTGCTAATTCTAGAAGGCAAGTGCTGTTATTTCTCTGATTCCACAGATGCTCAAGAAATCAAAACCCAGCCAGTCTCAGCCCAGAGCTTGTCTTTCAACTGTTGTCAGCACCACCTGTTGATACAAATTGCTTTGTTAACTCATCTTAATTTTCTTTATTTAGGCAAATTGATTATTTCTGGTTCAATCAATTTAGCCTGTGGAAAGAATCAGATTCCTTAAACCAACTCAGTTGAGCCCTGTGCCCATGATTACTCATTTTGTGAATATTATTCCATATCTATTTATTAAATTATTAACTTTAATTAATGCAAGAAAAATCACCATGAATATTTATTTTGTGAGAGGAAACACCAATTCAAACAAATTTTTAGTCTTTTAAAATCTTTTCTTTTTTGATTCTGCTTGTTGTCTACAAGTGAATGGCTTCAATTTGCTATGGAAAATAATATAGGTCCTCTTAACATCTTTCAAAAAAATTTTATTATTTTCTTCAAAGGCACTTGTTATGTCTTTGGCTAGATTTTGTTTTCTTTTTTACCCAGGTGCCTTTTTCAAAACTATTTACATTTCATATTTAAAAACTGCATTTTATTTTTGGATATTGATGTTTAATACAGCATGTGTGCAAAGCTCCCTCTGGTTTTCTGTGAAGGCTATATGACTGCAAGGTTAGAGAAACAAGAGCTCACACTAATACCCCCAACTCCAATACAGCACCATAGTGGTGGATTCTTACATTCCATTTTGGCTTATTTCAATTTTTTTTCAAATCACATTTTATTATCCATATATACATACTGTTTTCAGCCCTACTATAATGTAAAGAAGTTATATGACCATATCATGTTTAATATCATGTGACAAAATACAAAATAAGTTAGGTAACTTATCATGTTTAGTATCATAATCATGAACAATTCCATTCTTAGAAATCTCTATTTACATAACTGTCATTTTCTCAGTGAAACACACTTTCTCTGCATACATTGCATTGTCTTCACATTTATGTACCAAAGTCTGTTATTTCCTCTTAATCGTACTCTGAAATATCAGAGTTACTTGAAATGAAAATGAATCATCAGTTATTTTTTTCCCCAAGAACACAGTTATCACCTTGATGCTGACTTAATTTTTATAGTGTCATATTGCTTTACTGATTATCTTTAAGTTAAATACCAGAATTTGAAAAGCTGGAAAAGATGACAATTTTGATTGGGCTTTACATACCTGGAAGAAAAATGCTAGCTTCCTAAACCTCCATGTAATACACTTGAGTAGTATTTGTACCATTTCAATTAAAAATGCATTTAAATGTACTGGAGAGAATATATTACTTCAGATAAAAGTCATTTCAACTTTTGTAAAATCTGTCTTGAAGAGACATTTTCTCTCAGTCGGTATATCAGAGTTTCTATACAACATCCTAATTTTCTACATAGTTTAAGATGGTAAAATGTCTTGATATACAAAGCTTTAAATTAGTTACCTTTTGTTTACATAAGAATAAATGCCTGCATATTACAGGAGTTCTTCATGAAACAAGTTTACCTGTCTCTCTGTGCCTGTCTCTATTTCTGTCTCTGTCTCTGTTTCTTTCTCTTCTGTCCTCTATCTCCCCCTCTTCTCTGTCTCTCTCCTTTTATTAACAGCGAATGATTTCCATCCTATGTACCTTGATTGTGCAATTATAGATTGTAGCTCTTATTATGATGTATCTTTCCATAATTGAATAAACTTGCCGTTAATGCTTTACAAAACCTTTTACTCAAAATTATGCATTTGAGAGTGCTGCCTAGCAAAAGTACTTTACCTCAAATTATTAACTGCCTTGTAAAAATAATTTCCTTAGAACTGTATAATGTGTTATAGCACATTGCTTGATGATATACACTGAACTCTGTTGTCATTCAATGGAAATTATTTGCTATCAGATTAAACAAGATGATTATTGAACTTAAAGTTACTTAAAGTTTACAATTTATTTTATAACATGGTGGTAAGTGTAATGAAATATGCTCATAAGTTTCCTGATGTTGAGGAATGCTAAATCATTATTATTCAAAATGAAGAATAATAATGCAATGTAGATTCAATTTTTTCTGTGATACCTCCTATCTCAATATAGCTAAGTTTAATGGAAAATAGTATATTAGAACTGTAGTGTGACATGTTTCCTACCTAGTTAGTCAGGGTGTATGCCTGATCTGCTGCCTGAACCTTGAAGGCTGGGAAACAAGCAAAGTCCATGGGGCTCAGTGGAGGAGCAGGTGTTCCTAAGAACCTAAACATCCCGGAAAGCATCTGAGAACCTACCAAGAAAAATAGTCTTATTGCTTAAACGCAGGGCAAAGAGCCAGAAAATTAGCCTAAAAGTAGATCAGAGACAAGGGGCAGGGTGGGTGTCTCAAGCTGTCCTGCTGCAGTCCAGGAGTACCTGGTATGTGAGTCCTAATAAACTCACCTACTCACCAAGCTGGACTTGTCTGAGTCATTTTTCAGTTTCTCATCTCCCTCCCAGTTTGAAGGGCAGTTTTTCTATATGATTCTAGGATTTTCTTGTTACAAGTGGTGTCATGAACAGAATCTGAGAGATCAAATGAAGAGTCAGGAAGGAACATCTGTCGGGGGAATCCTGGGTGGTCGGCAACTTGTTTGTGGAGTTGCCCAAGTGCCTAACCTTTGCAGCCCGCCACTGAAGTATGGGAATACTTGGAAAAAGCTGGTGGAGACTGAGCCTCTATTGCAGGACGCTGAGATGTTAAAGTACAATAAGGATACTAAGTGTGCTGTTGTTGCAATAGGGCTGGCTACTAAGAAATCATTAGAGCAGAAGAAAGGATAGAAACTCCTGCAGAAGGCCAAAGGCATGCCAGGTTTTCTAGGACTCAAGCTGGTTATGTATTATGGCCCACTATTGTGCATATTTTAAAACTGGTAGACAAATTCCCAGAAGAATTCAGAGCTCAAACGGTTAACCCACAACTATACAGTTGAGTCTTCTAAAGCTCTGTGTATTTCTTTTTTTCCTTTTCTGCCTGCTTTGAATCTACTATTATTAAGTTACTAATTTGACAGGTTAGATATTATGAAACCCACTAATGCAGGGCCACTTGGAGATGTTGTTTTTCTTATCCAGTTCAGTAAGTTCTAGCTAAAATGTAAATAATAAAATTCATTTGGAACTGAAGAGGAAAAAAAGGGTTAAAGAGGTTTTATAAAATCAAACTGCCATGGACACTGCTTTGGGGCAAATAAAATTTAGCCATGTGAACGGGTCCCATTTTTGTCAAAAATAACTTGAATCCAGCTATCTTTTGTAAAATAATGATTTTATGATACTGTCTCGTGACTAGAGTTCTGAGGTAAAAGCTATTGGATCTTTCTGTGTGTTTGATACGTATGTGTGTGTGTGTGTGTGTGTGTATATATATATATATAATGTAAAATACATATCCTTCTTACAAGGCAGTTGATAGTTTGAGGTAAAATACTTTTGCTATGCGGGACTCCCAAATGCATAATTTTGAGGAAAAAGTTTTGTAAAGCGTAAATGGAAAGTTTATTCAATTATGGAAAGATACACCATAAGAAGAGCTACAATCTATAATCACACAATCAAAGTACAAATGATGGAAATCATTTGCTCTGTGTGTGTGTGTGTGTGTGTGTGTGTTTGTGTGTGTATATATATATATATATATATATATATTTTTTTTTTTTAGATGGAATCTTGCTCTTTTGCCCAGGCTTGAGTGCAGTGGCGCAATCTCAGCTCACTGCAACCTCTGCCTCTGGGGCTTAGATGATTCTCCTGCCTTACCCTCCCAAGTAGCTAGGATTACAAGCATGCACCACCACACCCAGCTAATTTTTGTATTTTTAGTAGAGACAAGGTTTCACCATGTTGACCAGGCTGGTCTTGAACTCCTGACCTCAGGTGATCCACCCTCCTCGGCATCCCAAAGTGTTGGGATTACAGGTGTGAGCTACTGTCCTCGGCCTAAATATGTCTATGTATATATACATGTATTATGTATTGTATCTGACATGCTACCAAATTGGCATATAAATAAATGAGTGGTCATAAATTAAATAAGTCCAAATGCTTTTCAAGTTGTGTGAATTCAATAATCTTTGGTAAATAAGCTGGCTTTAAAATTATTTATAGAATAAAAATGTCTTCAAAAGTGTCAGCATACATTTCTGTCTGAGTTTACTGATTAGATAAGTTTCATATTTGCCTCTGCCAGATACGTTAAGGTGTCAGAATTTGACCCAAAGATTGTAAGGTTGTAAACCTTGTCAAAATCAGAATGAACTCTGTCTGTAATTTTTTGATAAGCAAGTTTAATTTGATATTGTTGTTTTAATGTAAGCAGCTGGATTTTCTGAGCTATTGGCATAGAGTATAAATTAGCCCACCCACAGCCCCTGTAACAGCCCTATGTGGCCTCTGAAGAAGCCAGATGGCACCTAGAGTATGATGGTAGACCACCATGAGCCAAAAAATGTGGTGCACCTGGCACATGCAGCTGTGCCCAATATTGCTCAACTGCTGAAGCAGATAATGCTTAACCTGGGAAATGTCCTTGCTTTGACTGACTTGCCTAATGCTTTTTCCAATATCCTTAACAAGAGTTCCAGGATCAGTTTGCCTTCACTTAGGATAGCCAACAATAGGCTTTCCAGGAGCTATCACAAGAGTATCTTCCTTGGCTGCTTTATAAAGAGGTAAAGGGTAATATAAGGGGAAATTTCAAAAGAAAAAGGAACTGCACAGCTCCACCACATGTCCTAGTATGGTTGCCCAGGACTTGTCTAAACTCTCTTTGCCTGCCTCAGTCTCCCTGTTTCATTATATTAATGATAACATGCTAACTTCTGAGTCTCTTATAGACCTGGAGACTGTCCTACAAATAGTCTTGGACAGGCTGAAGGACAAGGAATTGAAAGTCAACCTCAAGAAGAAACAGGAGCCCAGCATAGAGATCAAATTCCGAAGAGTTACCTGGTTGAGCAAGATGCAAAACCTACTTGGAACTGTCATTGATAAGACAGCACAGCAGCCTGTTTCCCAGACAGTAAAGCAACTCCAGGTTTTCCTAGGTTTACTGTGCTACTGGAAGATATTTATTTCCCAATTGGCACAAACCCTCCAGCCATTGTACACCCTAATAAAAAAAAATACAACTTGGGTCTGAACATACATAGACCAAGAGGCATCTGATAAAACAAAAGTAATGGTGAAATAAGCCTAGACATTCAGTGCCACACTGCCACAGCATGCTTTTGTATTAGAAGTCACTAGAGATGCCACAGGGATGAATTGAGGTTTATGGCAAAAGCAATCATCAGAAATGGTATCTGTCGGGGTTTGGTCTCAATTATGGAAGGGAGCAGATTCGTTCTATACAGTTCTAGGGCAACAACTCTTCGCCATGTATAAGGATTGCAACAAGTGGAAGCCATCACCAGAAAGCGGACCATCATAGTAAAAACCACTTGTCCTATAAAAAGCTGGGTGGAAGGCCTTCTGGCTGAACATACCTCCGCGGTGGTATAGTCACATATCCTGCAGAAGGGTCATGTCTAGCTACAATGGATGGTATCTTGTCTATTAGTCCTTTATTTTTTTATTTACTTACCTTTTTTTTTGGGACAGAATCTTAATCTCTCACCCAGGCTGGAGTGCAGTGGCGCGATCTCGGCTTACTATAACTTCTACCCCCTGGGTTCAAGCGATTTTCTAGCCTCAGGCTCCCAAGTAGCTGGGATTACAGGCATGCACCACCACATCAGGCTAATATCTGTATTTTTAGTAGAGACATGGTTTCGCCATGTTGACCAGGCTGGTCTCGAACTCCTGACCTAAGGGTGTTCCACCCTTTTCGGCCTCCCAAAGTGCTGGGATTACAGGTGTGAGCCACTGCACCCAGCCCGCATTAGTCCTTTAAGTCAGGTGCTACAGGAGGTACCTGAACCCATCTGCTTTAAATAAGTGGAAAGGACCAGTATGGCAGTGGAGACACCTACCAGGCAAACCACCATATATGAGGGGATCTCGCTAATACCTGCTAGGCCTGGTACACTGATGCGTCTAGTACCCAACACCAATGGTCAGCAGTTGTAGTGCAAATAGATACTGACACCATATGTGTGGAATAAGGATTAGGACAAAGCAGTCAATGGACTGAGCCATGGGCAATGTGAATACTCATCACTTAGGAGCCCTGGCCACTGGCCATTTGCACAGAGAGTTGAGCTACATAGAGAGGCCTTATCATATTAATGGGCTGCAGACAAGTGGCATGTTTTGGGCAGCCCTTCTGGAAGTGGGAGGACAACTGCATCTGGTTACAAGAAAAGGATGCCTGTCGTACAGTGTACCATGTGAATGCAAACAGTCCCAAGTCACCTCCCAGGAATCAGGAGGCAGATGCCCTTATTCATGTGTGAGCAATTTGCCTGAGCCCATGGAAGGAGGCCGCCATATGGGTACATTATAAGAGTGACCACCAGGGCATGGCCACAGGGCAGGCCATCACAAAGGCAGTGGGAAACTCTATCCAATATGCAGCTACTCAGAACTGTCGAGGTCTATTCATAGCTTCAGCCCAGAAAAGTTCCCTCAGCACCAACTCCCACCCATTGAGTCATACATTCTGTGCAAGACTGGCAAATTGATTATACTGGCCCCCCGTCCCTCAAACAGAGGAAAAAGGTATGCCTTAACTGGTGTGGATTCAACAACAGGGCTGCTACAGGCCTTCTTCATAAAATGTGTCACTCAACTGGAGACCATCAAGTGCCCCACTGCTCTTAGTGTCATGCATGGCATGCCAAAAAGAAGAGATAGTGATCGAGGCCCCCATTTCACGGCCCATGATATCCAACACTGGGCACTGGAACAAAACCTAGACTGGAGGTTCCACTTACCAAATAAGCCAACAGGGACAGGCCTCATAAAAAATAAATGGCCTGTTAAAAACCCAATTACATACATTATCTCAGGATGGTTCTTTAAGGTTCTGGACTAAGACTGTCCTTGAAGCTATACAAACTATAAATGAGTCACCCACTACCACACATGACATCACTCCCTATGAATGGTTGGCAAGACCTGAAAAATAGGCCCCACCAATTCTCAGGGTTACCACGGATCCTCCAAGCCCAGCTCCCAAAGCAGATGACCAGACCGTGCCCCTGAGAACACAAGTGAATCTGCCAAGTGGTGATGGCTACGAGGACATAAAGTTGATCTGGAAAGTATTCCCATACTGGAGGATGTTATGAAGACTGTTGGAGGGGAAGCAGTCCCAGCTGTGCTCCTTGATGGAGGTCCAAGAGCTTTATGATACCAGTACATGGCAGCAACAGCATCTGCTGGAACAGTCATGGTGCTGATAGCGTGAGCAAGGCCAGAAACTTACCAATTGGCTATTATGCCCGCTCATGGGGAGGGAAGCCATGTGTGGTACTGTAAGACGGGCTTGAAGTCTGTGGTGGCTTTCCTAATAGAGTCAATGGGAGAAAGTACGGCAGTAGTTTTGTTATGAGGAACGGATATACCAATGAAAGCTCCTACTAAACACCTGTGTTTATACCAACAGGCTATGGCTCCTGCTGCCAATGGCAGCTGATAATGTCTTCTTGGACTGGGCTATGACCATAGCCACAGTCAGCAACCAGTTCAGTTTTGGTGTATATGAATACCTCCCCCTGTCAAGTGATAATGCCTTGGAATAGTCTGTCTTTCTCCCTACAGAACTGGAGTGACTGGTTCAACAGCACCAATAACACAACCTGGGTTCACCGGGGATCACTTCTATCTGGAAAACCAATCACCAACCCAACAGAGATCCAACAATATGCACCTTTATAGACATTACCTGTTATGCCTATATCCCTGATTATATTATTCTGTTCTCTCATTGCTATAAGGAAATACTCGAGATTGGGTAATTTACAAAGAAAAAAGATTTAATTGATTCACGCTTCAACAGGATGTACAGGAAGCATGAATGCTGGCATCTTCTCGGCTTCTGGGGAGGCCTCAATCATGGCAGAAGGTGAAAGGGGAAGCAGACACATCTTACATAGCCGGAGCAGGAGGAAGACAGAGGGTGGAGAGTGCTACACACTTTTAAACAACTAGATCTCATGAGAACTCACGCACTATCAGGACAGCATCCGGGGGATGGTGTTAAACCATGAGAAACTGCCCCCACGATCTAATCGCCTTCCACCAGGCTCCGCCTCCAACATCAGGAATTACAATTCAACATGAAATTAGGGTGGGGACAAAAATCCAAACCATATCACTGATAAAGAAAATAATGTCACAGATGTTTTAAATCATTTGTCATCTCAGATCCATGATATAACCCAGTTAGGCTCTTTGACTCATTCTCAAATAAGTTACATACCTTACCTTCTCCCTGGAGTGGTATTTTGCCAATAGTCATTTCATAATAATTGTAGTTACCTTCTGGTTTTTATGCTATTGTGTACACTGTGGATATGGTCTATATGCACAAGCCATGGCTATGCATTATAAACCTGTATAATTTCACCCCCTCACTCAGGGACTCTCATGCAAGATTGGTGGAAAGAATGTAAGAGTTAGAAGATGGGATGGATTTTAGTGTGACGGGTCCCCCACCTGCCTAGTCAAGGGTATCTGTATGCCTGCTGCCTGAACCTTAAAGGCCGGAGAATGAGCCAAGCCCATGGGACTCAGTGGACGAGCAGGTGTTCTTGAATACCCAAACATCCCAGAAAGCATTTGAAAACCTACAAAGAAATCTAGTCTTATTACTTAAACACAGTAGACAAAAAGCCAGGAAATTGGCTTAAAAGTGATTTAGAGACAAGGGGCAGGGCAGATCTCTAAGTATGTCCTGCTGCAGTCAAGTAGTACCTCATAGGTGAGTCGTAACAAACACACCTACTCACCAGCCTGGACTTGTCCTAATCAACTGTTGGTCTCTCAGCTTCCTCCCAGTTTAGAGATTGTTTTTTTTTTTTTTAAATATGATTTCAGATTTTCCTCATTATAAGAAATAAATCATGATTTGGTTAAACTTTATGTCCACAATTTCCTTTATAAAAATACTGTCATCTTAAAATGGTGAACATGTGCTCATTTTCTTTCTTTGCCTAAAATAGTGTGTAGTTATTGGTATTTTTAATCCTAAATTACATAAAATCACTGAACAGGAAAAAAATATTAATACCTTTATTCTCTTTATTTTAGGAGTTAATGATTGTGCTACCCATGACAAAAAGGCAAAAAATAAAATAATGGTAGCAAAAATTGTAGCCACTTGAAGACTAACAAAGCATAACATACCAAGGGCTTAATGCATAAGTATTAAAACAGTGTTCCTTTTTACCTTTGAAATCAGCTACAAGCAGTCTTAATTTGAGAGAGTTTTTCAAGGTTAAGCATAGTCATTGCCATTCCTAACAGATGTTGAGTAATTTCAGCTTTATTTCCCACAGCTGCTGTCAATTTTCTCACTAGAAGTAACAAATGGGTTCTTTGTAGTCAATAAAAGCCAAGCCCAGGGCAAAGGGACAGGAAGACAAGGTTAAGGAGGCTGCCAGTGCCACATGGCCATTTCCATCATATGAACTCTCAAACTGCACAGTGCTTTCATTGGCCACATTTCCAAATTCTTTCTGCACACTCACCTTCTTTCTGGACCCGGCACGTTTCATCCAGCCAAATTCCCATATTCTTGCTTCCTATTAAATTCTTCCTACAAAAACATTCTTTCTTTGCCACTTCTTGCAAGGTATGGTGGCTGAAAGACAGATCTAGAGCCAGAATGCCTGGATTTAAACCTTAGTTCAACTACTTACCTGGAAAGGCTGTCAACCCTCTACATCTCAGTTTTCTCATTCCTCAGCTAATACTGGCAGCATCCTCATAGGTCTTATAGAGATTGTTAAATGAGTAAATACACATGAAATTCTTTGAGTGGTGCCTGGCACGTCATGAGCACCAGACAAGAATGTGTTTTTGCTAAATACACTTATTCTTATGCATTTTATACCCCATATTTCACACTCTTCCTTAATTAATATTTTGTAGCACTCCTTGTAAAAATCTTCTATTTCTTCTGCTTTCTGACAAAATGTTTTTCCATGGTTCGACTACAACTGAAAGCTCTCTTTTCTTAGCTAACACAATTTCCAACCCACATCCTAAAGACGCTTAGTGACGTAAATTGATATTAGAGAAATCTAGGGTTTACGGTACTATTACAAAAATTTGATCATAAATGCCTTAAGGCTGATCATGGATTGTCTATTGTGCCATTATTCCTACCATTGAATTCTACATCTGTGTAGAACTTTAGTTCACTTCCACCAATCGGTTCTCCCAAATTGAGAGTCATTATTCAAGCGGTTTCTAGTAAATTATAAGCAACACTCCTTTAGAAAGACGCTTTCTCATTTGGGCTCTGTTCCTGACAAG
Source organism: Cacajao melanocephalus (assembly GCA_963573385.1). Classification (NCBI taxonomy): domain Eukaryota; kingdom Metazoa; phylum Chordata; class Mammalia; order Primates; family Pitheciidae; genus Cacajao; species Cacajao melanocephalus. The sequence continues at coordinate 23,379 of CAUYLG010071461.1, read as the reverse complement.
GATCTTCAGGAATTAGGTAGGTGGGTCCTCTGTATATTTTATCAGTTCATCTTTTCCTAATTCAGTACAAAAATATGAGAAAGAAGTAACAAAACAGCATATCTTTTTTTCTTACTTAAAAAGAGTTTAGTCATTCTGTGATGCATACTGAGTAGACATAGTGATAGATAGATCTATTGATTGAATGGCCTGATTTACCAACTTGAAGATATATTAATTCATACTTCTTTTACATTCAAATTAATGTCTCAAGCCACTATCCTTCCAGGCTCACAGGCAATCTAGTATTTTTATTTTGGACCCTCCAAGAATTAATCAAGAATAATGGATGTTTGCCAAGTGTTTATAGAGAACATTGCTTCTCTTGTGTTGGTGCAGATATTTTAAAACTCAATAGTTATTATTTTATTAAGGTTGGAAACCCTCTACCTGCCTCTGAGACATCGACTTTAGAAGTGGTTGCTGGTTTTTATAGCTACCATAAAGGAAGACCTCAGGGATTCTCTGCTCATAATGATATCAGTTTTGGAGATGTCAACACTTGATAGAAATAGTTGTACAACTTACATGCTTGGGATCAAGTCTACTGCCCCACGACCACGAGTATAGACTCTCAATTTCATGTTCAGTTGAGACTACTCTATGCTTGAGATTGTAAGTCTTCAGCCTTAGGTTACACTCATATGTTCTTGTCATTGCAAAGCTCACTCTCAGCATCGTGTTTCTGGATATAAAACCATTTTCTTTTTCAGTCACACTGCGTGACATAGTCAGCCCTCTACCAACATTGGTCCATACCCCTCTTCACATGGGGGAAACATATTTAGGTTGTTTCTTTAATTATGCCAACCAGTTTACCACAGCTCCTTCACATGTGAGGATATATTTAGAGTCTTTCTTAATTTTTTACTTGAAATAATGCTGGAATGAACATCTTTTTACATATATATTGCATGTTTGCCCAATTATTATGTTAGAATAAAATTTTAGAACCCCTATGATTGAAGCAAAGTTTAAATATTTCTAAAGACTGTGGCACACATTTCCAGAGGACATTTTGATTTGTTGTGTATTTTACTTTTCTGCCAATGTGTTGGAAGAAACATGATTCACACCAACTCATTAATTACATCTTAAAAGCATCTTGCAGTTTTCAAACAAAGCCTTTGCACATGCTTTAACTTTTATATTAATCTTGTGAAGCTGACATTATTTCTATCTTACCTATAATAACAATGAAACAGGAGATTTAACTAACATGATTAAGATCAAACAGGTAATACCTGGCTGAGGTGCTATTTGAACTTGAATAATAAGAGATATCTTTGTTTATTCATTCTCTTTTTCCATATGCATTTGCTGAACACCAATAAATGTGTCAGGCACTGTGCAGGCAGACACGTATATGTCACTTAGATGGAAGATAAGTTATCTGACACCATAGAACTTAGTTTTAGGAGGAAGGAAGACATTAACAACATTTGCATATTTATAAATAAGAAATATTGAGATTGTGACAGGTGCATATTGGAGGTATCTGAGAAAATATGATGGGTAGATTGTAACCTAGTGAGAGCAGTCAGCAAGGCACAAGAAACATAGCTTGCCAAAGGGACTACAGAAAACTACTAGAGCCAGAGCTAGAGAGTGAGAAGCTGCATGGCATGAGATGAAGCTGGAGAAGTAGAGACCAGACTGTGCAGAGCTCACTGGGCCCACGCTTCCCCAATTTTCAGTGCTGAAGAATCAGTTTTGTTTGTTTCAATTTTCTTGGTACAGTACTTTTATAAAATAAGGTAAATAATAGATTACTAAAAATGTAACAGATTTTAAAGTACATAAAACAAGCCCCTAATATATGTTTAGTTTATAGACATAAAACTACTCTGTGAAATCACCATCAAAATGTCTAGATGTTTGTCTTGGTTTCTGTTCTGATCTCCCTGCAAAGCATGAACAGTCTAGAAACCAGGCTGCAGAAGGCACATCAGCCAGCACAGTGCTAGGCCATGGCTATGCCTAAGAGCAATAGGAGGCATCTGGTTAACATTATTGGGAATGTGCTTTGAGATTATCACTCTGGCTGCCGTGAGAGAAAAGTGCATTTGGGTGGATGAATTAGGAAGTGAATTCATAGCACAGAGAGTAATGATGATAGCATAGGCCAATGTTGTAGGTGAAATTTCAAAGATAGTTGTCTAAAATAACCTGCTCTAATCTCTAGAATCTATGAATATGAGATATTGCACCAAAGATTATGTTACATTATAAGCACAGTTGATCTTAAGGTAGGAAAATTATCTGGGTGGGTCTGCTCTAATCACTTGAATCCTGAAAAGAGCTTAGAGAGCTTTCTCCAGCTGGTTGTGGGAGGATAAGTCAGAGAGATTGAGAGCAGAAGAAAAATTCACTGCACCATTGCTGACTTGAAGTTGGAGCAGACCAGGTAATAAAGTACGTGCACAGGTGGCCTCAAGAAACAAGAAGCAGTCCTCTGCTGACAGCCAACAAGGAAATGGGGACTTCAATGCTAAAACTGCAAAACGCTAAATTCTAACAGTAACAGGAATGATCTTGAGAAGGGACTCCAATCTCCAGATGACAGTGCAGTTGGCTGACACTTTTGATTACAGCCTGAGCAGAGAACGTAGCCACACCCTGCCAAACTTCTAATCTGCAACACTGTGACTTCATATGGGTGTTGTTTTAAGCTGCTGAGTTTGTGTTGATTTGTGATACAGCAATAGAAAACCAATACAGCCAGAATGGTGGCAATGGAGATTATAAAGAAGAGGATAGATGGATTTTAGCAATAATTTAGTAAGTAAAATAGACGGGACATAGTGATTTGACACAAGAGATAAGGAAGAAGCATTGAAGATGACTCCTAAGTGTCTGGCTTATATGACTAGATGGATGACGGTTCCATTTACTGAGATGGTAGAATATACCAGAAGAGGATCAAGTTAAAAGGGAAAAAAGATTATGATTTAATTTATTTTTTTGCCTGATTTGTTTCGAAGTGACTGTGATCCATCTAAGAAGAGTTGTCAGCTGTCAGGCAAGCAGTTGTATTTATAGACCTGGAACTCCACAAGAGGTATGGGCTAAGAATGAAAATGTGTGAGTTATCTGTATAGAAGTGATGATTAGAGCCCTGGGTGACATTAACACAGAGTAAGTAGAAAGTGCATTTAAGACAGAGTATGAGGATGTAAAGGCTGAGGAGAGGAAGAAGAGCCTGCAGAGATAGGGCTCCCTGAGAAGTTGAGCAAAGCCAGGGGCGCGTTAGATCAAGGAACTTGGATTAGTTCCTACTGCTGCTGTAGCAAATTACCACCAACTAGGTACTCTAAAAAAACACAAGCTTATCTCACAGTTCTGACAGTCAAAAATCTGGCACAGATCTCACCAAGATAAAGTCACACTGGTAGGCTGCATTTCTTTCTGGAAGCTCTAGGTAGAATTGGTTCCCTTGCTTTTTTTCAGCTTCTACAGGTTACTGGCATTCCTTGGCTCAAGGCCTCTTCCTCCGTCTTTAAAGCCAGCAACATCAGGTCAAGTCCTTTTCATCCTTCCATCTCTCTGCTTCTCTCTCCTGCACTCCCTTCTTCCTCTTTTGAGGCCCTTTGTCATTACACTGGGCCCTCCCAGATACTACAAGATTTTAAGTTCATCTGATTAGCAAACTTAATTGTATGTTATCTTAATTCCTGCTTTCCATGTAACATAACATAGTCACAGGTCCTAGGGACTGGGACATGGACATCTTTGGTGGTCATTATTCTGCTTAGCACAGAGGCTAAGGATTTATCTATGCAATGTATAATATAGCAATCTTGGAGAGAGCTGGTTGTATGAATGGTAAAGGCGGAAGTAATAAATAGTTCAGCAGGTGTAGAGTGCAGTGGGAATGAAATCAGAATGGAATGACTGTGAAAAACCTTGAGAAATTCAACTATGAATGAATAAAAAGAAAGAGAATAAAGAAAAGGAATAAAAGGAAGTAGCTATGGGTGGTTTAAGATCTGGGAAGAGTTATTTCATGGGAAGGGATTAACACGTTTCATGGCCAGTGTAAAAGATTCGATTGAGAGAAGATCTACACAACAGAGAGAAACAGACACTCATTTGCTTACACTTCACAATAAGACAAGTAGGGGCTAAGCATAAGCCCGTGTTTTCCTCTGTTATACAGAGAAGACGTGAAAGCAGATAGGTATACAGGTAGATACATTTATATACTTATTAGCAAAAATCTGAAAAGTTCACTTTTTCTGTCTTCTTTTCCCATTGTAAATGCCTGTCAGAAAAAGAGAATTGGGTTTACAAACTAGGAACACAATCATTAAAAATAAACGTAGCATATGATATGGTTTGGCTCAGTGTCCCCACTCAAATCTCATCTTGAATCGTAATCTCCAAATCCCCAGATGTTGAGGGAGCGCCCTGATGGGAAGTAATTGGATCATGCAGACAGTTGCCCCATGCTGCTCTGATGATAGTGAGTGAGTTCTCACAAGATCTGATGGTTTTATAAGTGTTTGACAGTTCCTCCTTCACATGCCCCCCTTCTCTCCTGCCACCTTGTGAAGAAGGTGCCTGCTACCTCTTCATCTTCCACCATGATTTTAAGTTTCCCCAGCCATGCATAACTGTGAGTCAATTAAATCTCTTTCCTTTGTAAATTACCCAGTCTTGGATATTTCTTTATAGCAGTGTGAAAATGGATTAATACAGCATGTATTATCATGTTTCCTTAGTGGATGAAAAATTCTGCCTGCTAAGTGAAAACGTTCACCTCACCCTGCACATAAAGGAGATAGTTCCCCTGTGTGGCCACATTTTATGTCCCTTCTAGTTTTATTGGATACTTTATACTATTTGGGAAACGTAAACCATTTCCCACTAGTACTATCCTCTTAAAACACTTTGGAGTTTTGACTGAATCACTGACTAAGCAGCAGTTTGTTAGATGAATGATGTAACCAAGTGAATTTTAATGGAGTCTCAGAAGATTCTGAGAAAAAGAAAATGTGCTGCCAATGGAAATAAACACAGATGTGGAATGAATAAATTTATATTTTCACATCTCTGGCTCAATTCATTACTAAACTGCAGGTCAAAGTCCAGAGTGCAAGGCGATCAGTGAATATTTTACATTTGGAAAGTCTGAGGCAGCAAGTAAGAGATGCTAACCTTTTGTGCTTTATAAATAAATTGAGTGTGCCAATTGGAGGAGACACTGCTCAGTACTAGGTCCTGGTCAGGGTTGCCAGATAAAATATGAGACTTCCAGTTAAATCAGAACTGCAGTTAAAGAGCAATCCTTTTTTTTAGCACAAATATATTCCAAATATTGCATAGAACATATGTATACTAAAAAAGTAATGTGTTGTTTATCTGAAATTCAGATTCAGATTTAAGTGACTTTCCTCTATTTGTATTTTCTAAATATCTTCTATCTGGCTACAGCAAACATATTTTGTACAAAGATAAATCTGGACTCATGGGCTGAAAAATAATATTTGAGCCACATTCAGATATGACAAGTCTGATCATATTGTTTGAAATCCAAAACAGCAGTGTTTCTGGGATAATTCACTAGGTCATGGGGATAATCAACACTGTGCTTACAGTTTAAGCAGTGCTCAAACAGTCATTCTGGGAAATGCCTTATGGCTACTACATGCATTTGGGCCATGGATTTCCTTGAGGTCTTTCCTGAAAAGATATTGGTACTAATATTCAATGAGTTTTTTGTTTTGGTATAATATATAATATTGCAGAAAGATAAGCTATATATTTACTATGTTATCAATCCATCAATGAACAGCCCAAATAAAAATGAACTTAACATAAAACAAATTTTTTCAGAACAGCCTACTTTTACAGTCATATTAATAAGCCAGCAGAAAGTTAAAAGAGTTGACACTAAGCCCTATGACCAGCTTGAATTTCAATTCCTTAAACTCTGTTAGTACTTATTTATTCATTCATATATTCAACAAATATTAATGAATGCTTACATTAAAACAAGCAAGGCAGATTTTATATTGCAAAGGGCAGGAAGAAAGTGCTTACATTAAAATGCAGAGAGGAGGTCAGTGTGGCTAGAGCAGAATGGGGATTGGGGAGCATGACAGAAGATGAAGGGAGGGAAGTCCAATGGAAAGACCAACAGGCTTTTTATGTCACGCTAAGAGCTCAGTTTTAGACTTACCTTGCTGGGAAGCCTTTAGGTTGCTATAAACATCATATAATACCCCATAAATTTATAATTATTATTTGTCAATTAAAAAATAAAACTATAAGAGTTATAACATCACATCAATTATCATGATAAATGTGAATAAAGTTTCTTACTAAAAATAAAAATGATCTCATTAGCCAAAACAAAGAAATCCAATAAAAGAATTAGAGATTGTTTTACTCCTAAAGAGAGATATGTATAGATCTTGCTAATTGAGTTGTTTTAAAACAAATGTTTATTTCTAATTTGTTCTCTAAACACACTACTATATATTAAGCCTAACTTTTCAAACTTTAAGATAAAATACCGATTTCCAGAGATTCTGTAATCATTAAAATGCTAATTCCCAGCAGGGCACGGTGGGTGGCTCACGCCTGTAATCCCAGCACTTTGGGAGGCCCAGGTGGGTGGATCATGAGGTTGGAGTTCGAGACCAGCCTGGCCAGGATGGTGAAACCTCGTCTCTGCTAAAACTAAATTTAAAAAATTAGCTAGGCGTGGTGGCACGTGCCTGTAGTCCCAGCTACTCAGGAGACTGAGGCAGAAGAATCACCTGAACCCAGAAGGTGGGGGTAGCAGTGAGCTAAGATCGTGCCACTGCACTCCAGCCTGAGCAACAGAGTGAGACTCCGTCTCAGAAGAAAAAAAATTACTAATTCTCTCATACTTAAAAAAAATTTTTTTTCACAGCCATCTTGGAAAATATTTGAATGTTCAACTTTTGGGCTGACACCTAATAAGCAACATTTTCTTTCTAAAGGAGGGATTTTTTTTTTAGGTTGGTAATGAGGAAGTGAAAAAATAGCAATTTGTAGGAAAAAAATCTATATATAACCCACATGGTTTACATAATTGAAATTCTGAAATATATCTGGGTCTTTCAGGATACTGAAAATTAATTATTAAGGTGAGAAGAGCTGACTTAGTAGAGAATAGAAGTGACTTCAACCTTCCTCCACCTGAAACATACTGCAGACACAGGGCATTGTGTGTGTGTGCGTCTGTGTGTGTGTGTGTGTGTGCACACACACACACATTTTGCAGAATGGTGGTGAGAGCTTTGTTAAAACCAAAATGTGGTAATTATTTTAAATCCTATATTTTCTGTAGTAGTAAAAGAAAAATCTAATTTCTTTCTGATTGTGCTTAGTAGGAAATGTATAAATGAAAAGGGAAAAGGCATGCGATTTTAGTTAACTATTAACCGACAGGGCTAAGAGTAGTTTTTAAGACATTACTTGAGATTTTGGAAGGGGAGATTTCTGTGAAGACATAGTATACCTTATGCTTTATGTCACATGTATGAGCCGTTCCCTACAGAACTCCTAGGGTATAAATTTGGAATTTTATTTTTATCGTTAAGGGGGGAAAAGTCTTATATGTATTAGAAAGTTTACTATAACAGTCACCGAGCACTTAGAAATTTCTGTCTACATTGTATAAATTGAGGAGACAAGTTATTGGTTATCATCACTGATAATCCAATAAGAATATCCCTAAACTGGAAAACTGATCAGCTGATATCAACTTGTCATACCTCACCATTACTGATATTTTAAATGTGTCCCTAACCTAGAATATATTTCATTTTAGAATGAAAGTTTATTCTTTTCATACTATGTGAATGGTAGTTAACAGTCCTGAAAGCTTCTCAACTGGAACAGTTTCCAAAATAACTTTTAAAACATCACTCTTTCTCAATATTTGCTAAGTAACATAGAAACAATTAAATGGAGATTTTGTTGAGTTCTTGATCATCTGGGAAATCAAGATGAAGCACAAAGGATGTGTTAGTTGCTGAACAAATGAGCCAATTTATCTCATGAACAAAAGCAGATTGTTGTCAGAGGATGCATTTTTTTTTTTTTTGCTGTTAAAATTATGCCTAAAAGGACACCATAATTACAGTGCAATGTTCTTCAATCAGACCATATCCTTGCTTAGGAAAGCAGGGGGCTGCTTGTGAGACTATAATGATTTTCCTTCTTATCAACTGAGAATCATGTCTTTCATTCCTGTAATTAAGGCCTTTGATATGCATAACAGTCAATAGAATTGAGATAATAAAACAAATCAAGCCAAATATCCCGTTGTTGAAGTTAGAACAGCTACAACAAATGTCGATCTCCTTTTCCCTCAATTTGTCTGAAAAAATGTTATTCTAGAAATACTAAGACATAGATTTGAAGGCATTGAAAAAGCCAAGATATTGCCCACGTTTTTTGAAATGTTGTATATTATATTAATGGAAGGTAACAATCAATTCTTTTATTTAACAATCTCTGATTACCTTAAACATAGAAGTTATACATTCAAGAAAGATCTATTTCTACTATTTTAATGGTTAAATACGTTAATATTTAGGAAGGTTGTTATGTTTAATATTTTCCTTTAAATGGGAGCCCATGCTCAGAAACCTTGCTATTTAGATATTTATTTTATTCTGTGTACCAGGCACTGTGACGGATTTTTACATGTATGATTTCTTTCTTTTTTTTTTTGAAGACACAAACTCATAGTTCTTTATATTAAAGTCTCCACAATACAATAATTAATTCTGTAGCATCTACCTACATATCAAATATCTTTGAAATACGTAATTTTAAATGACAAACATAACCTCATTTAAAAAATTTATCATCTATGACCAAATATTGAACCTAGAAGTTTGTTTCATAACCTTTAAAAGTGTACCACATGTTATCAAAATCCCTCACATTTTTCTGAGGTTGGTATGGAACAACATGAATGATTTCTAATTCTCATTATTACTCTGCAAGGTTAACTTTATTATTCTCATTCTACATATGGAGAAATTTAATCCAAGAAGAAGTATGTGACTCCCCAAAGAGAAACAGCAAGAATATGGCAGAGCTGGCCTTCAAATGAAGTACAGTAGTGAGGGTGGGATGAGATGAGGGAAAAGGGATGTCTTAGGAGAAAATGCTTCTTAACATTAGTGTTGATAAGGCAATAGTTTAAAAAGATTAGAGGAAACATAGCAAAGAGGCAAGTGAAAGATCAATTATCAGACAACAAGGTCTCTATAAATAATAGATGTCATTTTTTTTCTCTTTATATCACACAATCTCAATAGGTCCATAGAATGGCCCTTATCTTAATTGCGTTTTTAGATTTTTATTTTATGTGTAGGCTGTGCCTACCTTCACTATTCTGTCTGAAAATATGCTAATCAATGACTATAAGACGTGTTGTGAAGTTTGCAGCTGATAAAAAATGATTACTTTCTGGTTTGAGGATCTCAGAGGAAATACTATCACTAAAACATATGAACTTCCGTGCATGCAAGTTGTGAAAGCTATTTTGTTTCTTCAGAAGTTTAAAGAATTGCTTTTTAGTATTTCAACTGTTCTCTGAATAAATTAGGTTGCCAGAGAGGCTCAGTTTCATGGATCCAGTTCCCTGGAGCATAGTTCCGATAAAAACCAAGACCATGACTTCAGTTCTCACACATACGGGCTGGTTTCCACCAGGGCAAAAGCTTGGACCCATAGTCACAGACGAACAAAAGTTCTGGTTTACTGCAAGTGAGTTTGTTGTCTTTGTTTAGGGCTTTTTGTATAGTCATTTATAATGTGGTTTTTATTGCTGTATTACTGGTCTATCTCTTTCAATTACATGTAAACACATATTTGAGGCCAAGATGATGCCTCATTCATCTTTGTGTCTCCAGAAACTAGCATGAGTCCTGAAACCCAGGAGATGTCAAGTAAATGTTTGTTCAATTAAACCAGAAGCAAGGTATTTTATATAAGGGATGATGTTGGTTGACAGCAGGTATAATATAGTGTAAATTTCTGGGAAACTCACTATAACTTTCATATAAAACAGATCACAAACACATTTAATTACATAATTTACCTACTGAAGTTGTGGACCATTTTAACAGTCAGGTATTGTCATGTTAACACTGTAGTAAACTGCTGGAAATGCATTTTCATACAATTTCTCAATCGCACAACTGTGTCATCTAGGATTTGGCTGATCTAGGTTGGACTCAGGTGGGCTTGCTTCTAAGTTGTGTGTTGGGCCATCGAGGTTAGCTCCACATGGCTGTAATCTTTCTGGACCTGACTCTACATGTGGAATGTTCTTGTAACAAGAGGTAGGAGTGCAAGAGAACAACTATCCACAAAAACTCATTTTAATCTTCTGCCATGTCATATTCATGAACAGCCCAAGGTCAAAAGATTCCCAATCACATGGCCAAACCAAAAGTGAAAGCGTGGGTGAGGGTACTCCATCAAAAATGAAGCTATTACATGATTATGGGTCAATTATCCTATTATAAAGAAATCCATAATGGAGACCAATAATTTAAGCCACTGCAGTCACCTTCATTGATATGCAAACAGAGGGACAGAATGTGCCACACTTCCAGGAAACATCCTTTGTAGCATTATTCTAGGGGTTGCAATTTGCCTTTGATTCTATGTGATGGAGTCCCCTGGAGTTGTGAACTTCATAGGTATAATTATTTATGAGATTTAGAACTAGACTTGTGATTAATTTTATCTTAAATTACTGCAGATGTATGCATGAAAAACAGAAACTATTCATAAAAATAATCTAATATTTTATTTAGTAGTAATATATTCTGATGAAGCAAATCAGTGTAATTATTCTAAAAACAGAAGTTAAAATAGGGTAGCATTATAAATTTCTTTTTAATAGAGTTTAGCTATAAGAAAAAATTACAATCTTTTTTTCTAAAGGAGTTATTTAGTAATGATATGAACAGGATATATATTGTATATATCATATATGTAATATATATCATATAAGATATGTATATATCATATAATGTATATATCATACATATGACACATCATATATGATGTATACATATATATGCTATATGATGTCTATATCATATATATGATATGTATACATCATATAATGTATATATCATACATATGACACATCATATATGATGTAAACATAATATATATTCTGACATATACATGTATACATATATATGATGTATACAATATACATCCTATGATACATGACAAGGAAGGAAAGCATGAAGACCTTTGATAACTCTATTGCATATTCCACACTAGAGTTGATTGAGAAATGGTTGTGTGTGTATATGTGTGTGTGTGTGTGTGTGTGTGTCCGTGTAAGGTAAGGGGGGGATAAAAAAGCCATATTCTGGTTCTGTCTTGATATTGAGCTTATAGGATTTGGAGATGGATTGCACATGTGGCATGCGAAAAAAAATTAATGATGATTCTAAGATGTTCAGCTTCAGAAGTGGAAAAAATTGGGTTCCTATAAGAGAGATGGAGAAAACTGCAGGTGGAATAAGCTCAGCAAGAAAGGGATTGTTTCAGACATGTTAAAATTAAGATGCTTTTTAGGCAATCTAGTTGATATGTTGAGCAGGCCATGGATATGTGAGTGTCAAGGTCAGATGTGAGGGGTTGGGGAGGTAAAAATAGGAGTACCATTATCTAATAAATACTTTATAATTTTCTTTTTATAATGGATGCTTTATTTATTTAGACTTGTTCATTTTCCTATAAAGAAAATTATTATTTCACAATGATATCTAGGTTTATTGCATTGTGCAAAAAATACTTTTCCTGTGATTCCAATCCTTTGAGTTATAGTTCACGGTCACTGTGTGATTTTTTTTCATAGGTATTTAAAAATAGTTTGTTGATTTCAGGACATACACCATGCCTATTAGTTACAAATTCCAAATATGTATGGTTATTAGTGTCTTATTACAAATTAATCTCTTTTATTAGTTTTGAGAGGCATACCATATCTGTGTGAATAATGACTTTAAAAAATAATTTGTTCTCATTCTATAATTTAAAACCTTTTACTTACTGTATTTTAAGGCTTTGTTAATGAATCTGTATCAATTCAGAGCCATAAAATCTTTATGGTTTTATGACAACCTTTTCCTAACAATGTTTTTTGACATAAAGTCTTTTTTTAAAGACACCTTTTTTAAAGGTAGTCTTTGTACCTTATGTATATTATTTCTCATACTTTTTCTTAAACTTTGTTTTTGTTACAAAACTATATTTAATTTATCTGATATATTAGCCTGTTAACATGAGAGTTTAATTTATTAACATAATAATTTGTATTTAGATTTATTTCTTCAAGTTTATTTTTTATTATTAATAACTTTAATTGTTCTTTTTAACTTGTCCCGCTTTCTATTAAGTTGCTCAAATTTAACATATTCGATTTTTCCTTCTCAGGTGTATTGGATGTTATACATTCATTCTCTGTTCTGTCAGTGGCTACAATTAAATCACATAATAGATAATAAAAAATTCTCAATCTTCTAAGAGAGTTTAAGAATATTAGAACCTCTTACTTTTAATTTCCTCATTTTCAAACTAGAACATGCCTTTGTGCGTTCTTGCTCTCCAGAGATACGTAAATTAGCACACAATTATAGATTGACAATGTGCCCTCTCAACATTTTGTTGCTATTTGTCCATTTCCTATGTTTTTATTTATTTCATTTGAGAGGTCTGCTGCTAATTCAATTCCTGGTCCTTTGTAGGTACTATATTTTGGATCTAGTTGCTTTTGAAATGTTCTCTTATTTTTGAATTCTGCTGTTTCACTATTAGGTATCTAGGTGTGAATTTATTTTACTTATTGAGCTAAAGAACCATTTTTCGCATAGTAATTTGACGAATGCCTTCTCAACTGAACTTCTCTGTTGTATGGAAGTTCAAATAAGTCCAATGTTTCACCCATCCCTCTGGCTAGCTGAGGCAATAGACAACATCGTTAGTTCAAATGAGTTTAGATATATAAAATGCCAAGAATAGTGCTGGCACACAGAAAGGACTAAGTCTCTGATATAATAATAACAATAAAAAATACAATAATGATAAGAGGGACAGAAAACGGAAGGATCCTTGATATCATAACAGAACAAAAAAATCTGTGCTGGTCAGGGCGGAGTTAGTAAAGTTTGTGAGGTCAGACTAACCAGTAAGACCAGACAGGCATTTGGTTCACGTGGTGATAAGCACAAGAGAGAAAGTGTATTCGATGATACCATTGATAATATAACCACATAGGGTGTCTTAGAGAAATAAGACATCTGCCCCTAGCCCTGCAAAGCAGGTACAAAGATAGTTTCAAAAGTAGAGAGCATAAGTAAAACAAAGTGAAGATATTAGGTATAACTATAAAATTGTAATTCTTTAGGTAGAAAGTGGTCAATATTGGCAATTTTGTATAATGAAACCAATAAAGCTGATATGTTAGAGTTCGAGTGATTACAAATACGTATAAATGCTTCCCATCCAACTGAATTTTAAAAGTATAGATATAAAAATTATCAAGAGAAGATATATGGAAAACAGTGATGACACTGGAGAAGGAAATTCACGCATCAGAAACACTTAATTAAATGGAAACATATCTGATTCACCCATTGGACATCTTCAGCATTTTGTAAGACAGCCAGCTCAACAAGGACGATCATGGGAGAAACAAAAATCTAAGACTAGATTGATGGTTTACCAACAACCACTGGTGTGTAAAATATGGTAGCAATTACTTGTTGAAGAGAAATTGGTCACTTAAAGAGTAAAGATCCTTACTACTTATTGTAATACTGCTTATGCTGTATTCAGTTTGCATGAAATGTTGCTCTGGTTTACCCTGATTAGTCGTGTCTTACTGTGCAGAGACTAAAATAAAAAAAATAAAAAAAAAAAAGAAAAAAGAAATGGAGCAAACTTTGGCTCAATGGAAAAAAAAAGCTTTCTCTTATATCTTTCTCTACCTTATAAAATAAAATTGAAAAACTTTATTTCTAGATGCAAAAAAAAAAAATCCTTACAGTTATTGTTAAAGCAAAAACGTCTACTGCAAGATGCACGTAGCCAAATATCTGAGTTTATCAGTACATGTGTCAAAGTTGTCTTCACCTTGATCTGCCAGGTTCCTGGTTGCAGAAATACTGGTTATGCAAGTGATACCAATGCAGGGACTGACTTTGGTAAGCAAAGGCAGGTAAACCGGTTTTATAAAAATATAAATGTACTTACTCTTCTTATGATTGATAACTGTCATCTCTATTTTCCTCCAAGAATTCTCTTATCACTATTTCAACTGACATGATCCCACTTAAAAACTGAACTTCAAATGGGTCAGCAAGTGCAGTGCGGTTTTGTGAAAAATACTAGATAGCATTTGCTAAGACACATCAAACAGGTTTGTATTCCTACATTATTAATGCACGATCAAATGAAAACTAGATACGAGTGCATCTTCTTTATCTATTTGATTAAACGGCAATTGAAGAAACTGTAGTACGTTTCCTTAAATGCGTAGGCCCCAAAAGAAAAAGGAACTTCCTGGAGGAAAGATTTAAGTGTAGCATGTAGAAGAAAATGTTCCGTTGGCCATATGTTCTGTGGGTGAGCTACTGGCAAACCACAACATTGGAAAGAAACTGAACTTCAGTGTGACACACATTTTGTGTTCCTTGTACCGGAGGGAAAGCAGTGAGTGAGTATGATTATTAGATTATATCATAGGACATGGAATATTTGTTATCAAAAGCAGGGTAGAGTTTGAGGGTAATTTTAAAAAATTTCTCTTCTGGTGACTATTTTACAATAAATGATGCATTGATGCATGCTGTTGGCTTGCCTTCCCCCCCGCCTCCAACCCTATATCTTATGAAACCGGAAGTACTAATCACTGACATTGAAAACATACTTGTTCCTGGAACCTTGCTTAGTTCCTTATCACATTATATCATTTAGTCACAAGCACAGCCTTCTGAGTTCAGTACTAGTAATTTATTGATGGGAAAATGAAGGCCTACAGATGTTGCAGAACTTGTTAAGGTTTACATGACTAAGTGGCAGAGGTAGGATTTGAACCAAGGACTAAATACAGACTGTAACCATAGCCACTAAACTCCAGTAAAAGTTCAAAAGCTACACTCAACAATTTATAGGAATATATGTTTACATACTAATTAGGCTGATAGAAAGCTAGCAATGACACATTTTCTCTGGGCAGCGTGCTTGGTGATTTATTTTTAGAGAATTAGGTGTTGCTAGAAAATATGTGAGCTGTGGTGTTCTGTTCTTCATGGGCAACTTGGTGGGGAAATTGTCTATCTTCACGTCTTTGTGTTGGTAGATGTAGGTTCCTTTCTTCACTGCAAATGTGGCATATTATTTTATAATCATAGCAAGACTGATTTATAGATTTATAGGAAAATAAAATTATATACAAGTATTTCATGGTTAAGTAAACAACGTTATCAAACTACTTAGTGATGTTATTACTATTACCATGATGACTTTGTTGTCATTCAGTATACAAATAAACTCGTTCATATCACAGTTGGAAATTTTTGATCCAACTTCCTAATTTCAGGCAATACTAGCTTGTGGAAATCACAAACTAGCTTGTGGACGTAAGACAAAGAAGAGGAATTCCTTCAACTTTTAATTAATGTTTAAAAAGTTGATATTCTGTGTTAGAAATAACACATACTTTTGAAGGGGGAGATACATCAACTTAACCAATTCATAATGCCTTTGTTTTTTTGACTTTCACATTTGTCAAATGCTGATATAATACTTTCAATTTATCCAGCTGTTGTGAGAAGTAAATGAAATTACATAGTGCACTGTATTGTATTAACAGAAATATTTTTTAATCTAAACAAGTAATACTATTTGGTACTATTCTCATTGTACCAAATTAAAGCAATTTTCTTGTACATGTTTTTAGGAATAAACACACAAAAATAAGCCAAAATGCTGATATAGGCCCAATCAACAGCAGATCTGATCTCAGTGAATTCTGAAGGGAAATCAAGGCATAAACAATGTCAAGTGGGTTTCGATTTAAGAAAAGAAAAACTATTCAGGTTAGAAAAGGAGTTTGGAAGGTGCATCATCAGAGGATCAGTGAGAAAAGAAAACAGAAACTATCCTAGATATTTTAGGCAGAATGGCAGTTAAGTATGGAATTAGATGATTTTAAACCCTTGGGAGGCACTGGGGAGCAATACTTCTAGCTCCAGGAAATCAGGATGTTTCAGGGATCACAAGAATCTGCAGCTGATCATCTCAGCTGCCTACAACAGGGAAGCAGGCATTCTTAAGAGAATGCCCAGAAAGCACAGCAAACCTCAGGACTTTCCAAGTCTACTACTGCCTGTCAACATCTCAAGAATGCAAAAGTTGCTTCCTCCCTCCCCATTCTCAATGTTCCAGAAATAGCCTTCCTAGCATAATCTAAACAACAAGATTGCTGGTATGAAAGTTTAGAAAAGGTAGTTTCCAGGCTTCCAGCTTCTGTAGAGCAAGAGCCAACTTAGAAAGGTAGAATGGTGCTGAGTGCCAAAGGATTTTCTCAGGAAAATCAAGATAGTGATAGAAATACTAGACATTGAAGAAAGCTAAGTTTGTAGTAGAAAATAAAAAAGTAAGTCCATTTGAGGTTGACTCTAGGAATAGTTTCTTTTGAATAGTACAAAATTTGTAAAATTGAATTCAGTGGGAAATGTATGCATTTCCTCACATTCAATTAGATATTAAATTGACATTTAAAATTAATACATTTATTTGATGTGCAATGTTAATAAATGTTTATTTTAAATGGGGTTGTCAATAAACTACTGCTGTATCAGTGCTAATTCCGGGAGATGAACTGTAGTAATAAGTTACTGGCTTTCATAATATGTAGTCCACAGGATCTTAGCAGAAATTGATTCTAAATAGAATTTTCTTATTCTAAGAATCAGACTTTATTGAAGGTTTCAAATTACTACCATAAAACAAAAAACATAACAACAAAATAACAATTATAAAATTCTTAAAGGAGTGGGGAAAACATTTTTCAAAGTTTCTGCAGCTTCAATAAGCCTAGAAAAACTTGTTTATAATTGGCACTAGCTGATTTACTTATTTAACATGGGGAGAACTTCCAATTTGGGATGTTAGCCTTTAATTTTATAAATCAGAAATACCTTTCTCATTTTATTATGAAATATTAGACCATGCCCATTTTAAAATGTAATTGAAACAATATAGAAAAAAATCTTTTGAAGAAAGTAAAAATCACCACTATATCTAGGGATGTAGGAAAACTATTTGACAGTTCCGTGAACATACATTTAGGCATTTCTTCATGCATTTATAATGAATCAAATAGATTAATTTATAATTTATGAAATTATAGCAGGATCATAGTCTACATGTTGTTTACAAATATGGCCTGATAATCTGGTGTGGGCATCACTCCGTGTCACTAAATATTGATTTACATATTTTTCTGAGTTTTCTTTGGTAGATATTTTAATTGAAGTATATAGATACAAAAGGACACAGCTAGAGGAGTTTTTACAAAGTGCACATGCCCATGTATATACCACCCAGGCCAATGTATGGAACATCACCAACAATCTAGACCTTGCCCTTGCATCTCTCCCCAGCCATTAGCCCCTGTTACTGCTAGTAAAGATGCTGCTCCATTATCTTCTGGCTCTTACGGCTCCTTTTAAGAGGTCAGCTGTAAGTCTGAATTTTGCTTCTCAGATAAAAATGTGAAGTGGGTTTCAATTTAAGAAAAGAAAAACTATTCAGGTTAGAAAAGGAGTTTGGAAGGTGCATCATGAGAGGATCAGTGAAAAAATAAAACAGAAACTATCCTAGATATTTTAGGCAAAATGGTAGTTAAGTATGGAAATAGATGATCTTAAACTCTTGGGAATCACTGGGGAACAATATTTCCAGCTTCAGGAAATCAGGATGTTTCGAAGATCGCAAGAATCTGCTGCTGATCATCTCAGCTGCCTACAACAGTGAAGGGTTCAGTCACACCCCAAACCTCAGCATCATGAAATACGTCCCCCTAACACACCTGCATATGTGACCAGATTCAATGGAAAAAGTCCTTCCTTCTCTCCCCCACCTACCATCCCTGAACCCTCTCCACCACTAGTTGCTTTCAAGATTTTTCCTCTGCCTTTTCTTTTCAGCAGTTTTACAGTAATAGGCCGTGTGTGTGTGTGTGTGTGTGTGTGTGTGTGTGTGTGTGTGTAGCAGTTGGAAAATATTTTTAGCTATTAGCTCTTCAAATATTGCTTCTTCTCTGTTCTCTCCCTCCTGAGAATCTTATTACATGTATATTACAACTTTTCACCTAGACTCTCTTGTTGTTTTTTGTATATTTGGTTCTTTTTGCTCTCTAGCAATTTGTATAGATATTTTCTATTAATCATTTTTTTACTTCACTGATCTTGATTTCTGTTAAGCCCAATCTGTGTTGTCTACCTATTGGGTTCCTAATTTCTATTATTACATTTCTTTTACAGATTTAGAATTTCTGATTATTTAAAAAATAAATTATAGTTTTCTAACAAAATTCTTCACCTTGTATCTATTTATCAGACACATTAATCACCATTATTCTAATGTCAGCATCTGATCATTTCAAATAAATCAACCGTGGGTATTTGTTTTTGTGAGATGAAGGGAGTTCTATTTCTTGGACTGTCTTCTGTTTTTGATTTAAATTCTGGACATTTTAATAAAAACTGAAAGACTCTGGATGATATCCTTGTCATACAATGTTTACCCTATCCCTAGGTAGGCAGCTTGAAAGCCAATAGATCACCCTGATGCAACCAAGAATGAAGCCGCCTTGAAACAGGGTTGCAGTATTTTAGTAAGGTTTGGTGTACATTAGTTAATCTCATCTACTAGGAATGAAGCTTTCTCTAGGACTTAGCTGATACCTAGGATGTTTACTAGTGACACTTTTTGGTGGGTCCTAACTATAATTTTTTTATCTTCTCAGAACCATTCCACTTAAAAATACGTTTTAATATTTGGCAGCTTTCTGCTGATATTCCCATTTTTTTTCCTTCTGCTCAACTTAAGAATTTAGCAAGTGCTATAAGGTTGAAAAACATAGCATTTAACTCTCTTCTCTGTATCTCCCTCACTTCTATGATTTGCCCCCTCGATCTGACTGCATATGCAACCTCAAATACCACTTTTATCATCTTGATCCCCTTGAGATTTTCAAAAGCTCTTCTCTCCTTTCTACCTCATAGACATAATCGATAATATTTCTTAGTTCCTTTCCCTAAATCAACAGCCTTCTAAATACAGATGGAAAAAGTAACTTGCAGAATATCAGTTAACTTTTATGCTATTCTCTTTTTTTCCGAGATCTTGCTTGCTTAAGTATGGGTTGCCTCATCAGCTTTCTAGTGACTTAAAATAGAGGGGGATTTTTGTGTGTGTGTTGTCCAATATTTTCTATTTGTTCTTGGCAAAATAATTTGTCACCCACAATCTACTGCATTATGGTTGATTGTAGAGTTATGCAGTTATTTTAATGACAAAGTAATTGAATACTGCATGAATTATAATACATACAAAATGATACGTTTTTTTCAATTACTTTTGTTTCTTAGATAAAATAGATTTAGTAAGTGTAATGACTATATTTTATGTTTTATCCTTTTTTTTTCTTTTTTAAATTTTTACTATTGAATCAGGGGTACATATGCAGGTTTGTTACAGAGGTATATTTCATGACGCTGAGGTTTGGGGTGTGACTGAACCCTTCATGCAAATAATGAGCATAGTACCCAGAGGTGGATTTTCAGCCTTTCTTCTCTTCCTTTCTCCCCTTCCAGTAGTCCCAAGTGTGTTTTGTATGCATCTTTATGTCCACATGTACCATATATTTAGCACCCACTTGTAAGTGAGAACGTGGTATTTGGTTTTCTGCTTTGGCATTACTTTTCTTAGGATAATGGGCTTCAAGTTCATCCAAAATGCTGCAGAGGACATGATTTTGTTCTTTTTTTAAAACTAATGAGAATTCTATGATATATGTACTGCATTTTCTTTATCCAGTCCACCACTGATGGGCACCTTGGTTGATTCCATGTTTTTGTTATTGGGTATAGTGGTGCAATAACCATTCAGTTGCATGTGTTCTTTTGGTAGAAAGATTTATTTACTTTTAGATATTAAATATATACCCTGTAATGGGATTGCTGGGTTAAATAATTCTTCTTGTTTGTATTGAAATTACTTATGAAGACTCAGCCATAAATTCTTTGCCAAGTGTGATATCAAGAAGGATATTTCCTAGATTTGATTCCTGGATTTTTTATTTTGAGGTCTTACATTGAAGTTTTTAATACACCTTCAGTTAATTTTTGTATATGGTGATAGGTAGGAGCCTAGTTTTCATTGTTCCACATATGGATAGCTAGTTTCACCAGCACCATTTATTGAATAGGGAGTCTTTTCCCCATTGCTAATTTTTGTTGTTTGCTAAAGGCCAGATTATAAGTGCTATAGGTGGTTGTTGGTGTGAGGTTTTATTTTTGAGTTCTCCAATGTGTTCCATTGGTTTATGTATGTGTTCCATTGGTTTATGTATCTATTTTTGTACCAGTACCATGTTATTTTAGTTATTGTAGCCTTGTGGTATAGCTTGAAGTCAAAAATTGTGATGCCTTTGGATTGTTCTTTTTGCTTAGGATTCCTTTGGCTATCTGTTCTCCATTTTGGTTTCATGTAAATTTTAGAGTAGTTTTTTATAGAGTAGTTCTGTAAAAAATGACATTGGTACTTTGACAGGACTAACATTGAATTTGTAGATTGCTTTGGGCAGTATGGCCATTTTAATAATGTTGAGTTTTCTAATCCATGAACACGGAATGTTTTTCCACTTATTTGTGTCATTTCTAATTTCTTTCATTGTCTTTTTTTGGTTCTCCTTGGAAAGACCTTTCACCTCCTTGGTTAGATGTATTCCTAGACATTTAACTTTTTTGTGTGGCCATTGTAAATGGAATCGTGTTCTTGATTTTGGTCTCACCTAGAACATTATTGATGTATAGAAATGCTATTGATTTTTGTACATTGATTTTGTATCCTAAAACTTTATTGAAGTTGCTTATCAGCTCTAAGCACTGTTTGGTGGAGTTTTCAGGACTTCCTAGGTATAGAATTATATCATCAGTGAAGAGAGATAGTTTGACTTCTCCCTGTCTTATTTACACAACTTTTATTTCTTTCTCATGCCTAATTGCTCTGGATTGGACTTACAGTACTATATTGAATAGAAGTGGAAGAGTTGGTGTTCTTGTCTTGTTCCAGTTCTCAGGGGGAATGGTTCCTGTTTTTAGCCATTAAGAATAATGTTGGTTATGGGCTTGACATAATCACCTCAATTTTGAGACAAGTTCCTTTGATGTCTAACTTGTTGAGGGTTTTTATTATGAAGGGATGCTGGATTTTGTCAAGTTTTTCTGCATCTATTGAGATGATCATATCATTTTTGTTTTTAATTCTGTTCATGTGATGAATCACATTAATTGATTTGTATATTGTGTTAGTCTGTCTTCACATTGCTAATAAAGACATATCTGAAACTGGGTAATTTATAAAGGACAGAGGTTTAATTGACTCACAGTCCCACATGGCTGGGGAGGCCTCACAATCATGGAAGAATGAGAATGAGGAGCAAAGTCACATCTTACATGGTGGCAGGCAACAGAGTGTGTACAGGGAAACTTGCCTTTATAAAACCATCAGATCTCGTGAGACTTATTGACTATCATGAGACCAGCATGGGAAAGACCCACCACCATGATTCAATTACCTCCCACTGGGTCCCTCCCATTTGGAATGGATGTATTTGCCCAATGCCTGTACTCGCATTGTATTTAGGTAGTAACTAATTTGTTTTTTTATTTTACAGGCTCATAGGAAGAAGGGACTTGCTTTGTCTCAGGCAAGATTTTGGACTGTAGACTTTTTTAGATATGGATGGAGTGGCTGGGACTCAGGGCACCAAGTCCTGAGGCTACACACACACAGCAGAGGAGGGTGGCCAGGAAACCATCATTTCCTCCTAGGCCTCTGGGCCTGTGATGGGAGGGTCTGCCGTGAAAGCCTCTGACATGTCCTAGAGACATTTTTCCCATTGTATTGGAGATTAGCATTTGGCTCCTTTGTAAATTTATGCAGCAGCCTTGAATTTCTCCCCCCAAAATGGTTTTTTTCTTGTCCACTGTATCGCCAGGCAGCAAATTTTTCAAACTTTTATGCTCTGCTTCATCTTGAACACTTTATCTCTTAGAAATTTCTCCTGCCAGAAATCCTAAATCATCTCTCTCAAGTTGAAAGTTCCACAGATCTCTAGTGTAGGGGCAAAAGGTCACCAGTATCTCTTTACATAGAAAGAGTGAGCTTTACTCCCATTCCCAACAAGTTCCTCATCTTGATCTGAGACCACCTCAGCCTGGACTTTATTGTCCATATCATCAGCATTTTGGTCAAAGCCATTTAACAAGTCTCTAGGAAGTTTCAAACTTTCCCACATTTTCCTGTCATCTCTTGAGCCTTTCAAACTGTTCCAACCTCTGCCTGTTACCCAGTTCCAAAGTTGTTTCCATATTTTGGGGTATCTTTACAGCAGCACCCCACTCTACTGGTACTGAATTATTGTATTAGTCTGTTCTTACACTGCTAATAAAGACATACCCAAGGCTGGGTAATTTATAAAGGAAAGAGGTTTAATTGACTCACAGTTTCACATGACTGGGGAGGCCTCACAATCATAGAGGAAGGGGAATGAGGAGCAAAGTCACATCTTACATGGCAGCAGGCAAGAGGGAGTATGTATGGAAACCCCCTTTTATAAAACAATCAGATGTCATGAGACTTATTCACTATCACAAGAACAGCATGAGAAAGACTCACCCTTATGATTCAATTACCTCCCTCTGGATCCCTCCCATGATGTGGGAATTATGGGAGCTACAACTCAAGATGAGATTTGCTTGGATACATATCCAAATCATATCACATATGTTGAACTACCTTGCTTCCTAGGAATAAAGCCTACTTGGTTGTGATCAGTTAACTTTTTGATGTGTTACTGTGTCGGGGACCGGCACGTCTGCCAGGAGGCTCCTGGCCTGCAGGAGGCCTCACCCCAACTCGGAGATGTTCACAACCTGGAGGAGAGAGTGTGCAGAAGAAAAGACAGACAGACAGACAGACAGACAGACAGTGGGGTCTGGAGGACTACCCAGGCGA
>CAUYLG010071459.1:0-39963 GCA_963573385.1 Cacajao melanocephalus | reverse complement strand
CATTGTTAAGCACAATTATTGGCATAAAAGAGGTTTTTAATACCCATTTTTAGACTGCATTCTAGCCTGGGCAATAAAACAAGAATCTCGTTCTCTCTCCCTCTTTCTCTTCCTCTTTCTTTCTCTCTTACATTCTTTTTTTCTTTCTTTCACTCTGACTTTCTTTCTTCTCTTTTTCTTTCTTTCAAAAAAAAATATCAAATTCAGCTGTGAGAAGGAAATCTATTACGATTTGCACTGATCGCAGGAACGCTGATAACAGAGACAGTTTTCGCTAACATGTATCTGATATGGTTTGGCTCTCTGTCCCCACCCAAATCTCATCTCTAATTGTAATCTCCATAATCCCCACATGTTGAGAGAGGAACCTAGTGGGAGATGATTGGATCACAGTGTGGGAGCACAGTTCCCCCATGCTCTTCTCATGATAGTGAGTTCTCACAAAATACGATTTTATAAGTGTTTGATATTTCCTCCTTCACATGCTCTTTCTCATCTGCCACCAGGTAAGACACGCCCTGCTTCCACTTCCACCATGATTGTGAGTTTCCTGAGGCCTTCTCAGCCATGCGGATCTGTGAGTCAATTAAACTTCCTTCCTTTATAAATTACCCAGTCTCGCGTATTTCTTTATAGCAGTGTGAAAACAGACTAATATAGTATCACTTCATCCTATTTAAACAGACACTTTTCAGAAGGCCAAGTTATAACTAGATAAAGTTGTATTATTTAATGAATATTAAATACATATTACCTGTCAGAAGAAGTTGTAACAATTGTATTTCCCCGCTCCCACCCCAGAAATATAGGAATACATTTGGAATGGCATTCTCTCACTAATTATAGTGCAAGGATGTCACAGGTTTGGTTTGGCTGTTGTTCTTGTCACGTTCTTGCTGTTTTTGCTGTTATTGTTTTTCCAGTGATGGGAGCAGGAGTTGATAAAAAATCTTAAATTTAACTTTCCTTCTCAACTAAGCAAAAACAAAGCTTTAGTTTTCAGCCTCAATTCACTTCAAATCTTTTACCCCAGTCCCACTGGCACTGTCACTTCAAAATCACAGCATAATGCAGTATGCTGTTTTCCAATGTCAGTAAAACAAAAGCTTTATTGAGTAAATATGTGTGAAAATGCTGCAAACAAAAACATCTCCACAGGCAGCACCTGATTGGCTCACAGCAATGCTCTCCATTGTCATACCAGTGCTCAGCAAGTAACTTCCTAGTGTATCAGGCCAACGTTCCTTTTAAGGTTTTTGTCTTTTTGAAAAGAAGGAAATAAAAAAAAATTAAGGTAGAATGTTTTCCTAGACAAACCTGGGAGTAAACTGTATTCCTTAATTATAAGAAGATGGTAAAAGAGACTGCAAATAAATATATTTGAATGATACCTCTGCTTTTACTCTGCACACAATTTTTAATATAATTTTTGAAGGTGATTTCACCCTTTGTAAAAGCTCCAGATGCCAGTGCTATAGTTTTAACCAAGGAACAAACACAGTTGCATCTGTTTAACTGCATTTTTATGAACACTCAGTCTCTACCTACTAAAGAATTACAGACTTATCTCCTTTGTTCCTCACCCTTGCATCTCAGCACTTGGCCAAATCCTATAGCTAAAAATTACTGCATTAATACAAAACTCACTACTGCTGTGGTAACAAAGTCAGAGCTAACAAAACTGTGCTAAGGTCTCTGTAATTCTCTGTACTCTCTAATTTTTTCTCTGCTTATAGGGCAGCTACCCTCATAAGTGTTTAGAACACTGAAGTTTGAAATCTCACTAATTATGATTAGTTTTGCTTTCCTCAACCTAAGCAGCTGTGCCAGCAGCTAAGCCACTGGCTTGCACATTCAGCCAGTGCTGCCTTGAACTGCCTCCTGTTGATGCTGCCAGCAAAACTGACCACGGAGTTCCACACAATCCCAGTGTGGATTTCTGTCTTCAGGGTCTCTGTCTCATCACTTTGCTACAACCTCATATTTTAAATTACTTGAAAAGTACCCTCAAAATCATCTGAGACAGAAACAATCTAATAGAAATTAATACACTTTCCACCAGTGAGTTACCTAACAAGAATTCTAAATTGCAAAAGCTAACTTTGTAAAGGTTACACCAAGAGTGCTTCATTCATGGTTATTTCCAACTCATTAAACATCTTTAGAAAAATATACAAATGCCTTCAAAGCAATGACTTAAAAGGATACATTCAGGCATTGAGGTAAGTGTAAAAGAGTGGGCCACTGTAAAAACTGAGAAAAGCTAAGTGCTATTAACTGTAATCAGGTGTTTAATCTACAACAAATAACACATTCCCAGAATATAGAATTGGCTACCAATTTTATTTAGAATTAATGGAATGTATACTTGTCTTTCTTCATTTATTCATCCAGTCATTTGATATTTTAATAATTATTTATTAAGCATCTATAATGTGCCAGTCACTAAACAAAGAGCTAGAAATGAAATATAATAGGCAAAGCCCATGCCTTCCTGGATTTTATATTCTAGTGGGGAATGGTGGGTACAAATAATTAAAAGTGCATATATAAAACAAAGGTAGCATTAAGTATGATGAAAAAGATAAAGTGAAGTTGTGGGACTAAGAGTTACAGAGAATACTATTTTTAATATATATATATATATATATACACACACACACATATATATATATATACACACATGTATGTATATTTTATTGCACTTTGTTTCTGGGGTACATGTGCAGAACATGCAGGATTGTTGCATAGGTACATACATGGCAATATGGCTGCATAGTATTCCATGGTGTATATGTGCCACATTTCCCTTGTCAAGTCTATCATCAATGGGCATTTGGGTTGGTTCCAAGTCTTTACTATTGTAAACAGTGTCACAATGAACATATGTGTGCATGTGTCTTTATAATAGAATGATTTATAAACCTTTGGATATATACCCAGTAATGGGATCGCTGGGTCAAATGGTATTTCTATTTTTAGGTCCTTGAGGAATCGCCACATTGTCTTCCACAATGGTTGAACTAATTTACACTCCCACCAACAGTGTAAAAGTGTTCCTATTTCTCCACATCCTCTCCAGCATCTGTTGTCTCCAGATTTTTTAATGAGTGCAATTCTAACTGGCGTGAGATATATCTTGATATGGTTTTGATTTGCATTTCTCTAATGACCAGTGATGATCAGCATTTTTTCATGTTTTTTGGCCTCATAAATGTCTTCTTTTGAAAAGTGTTCATAACTTTCACCCACTTTTGAATGGGTTTGTTTGTTTTATGCCTGTAAATCTGTTTTAGTTCTTTGTAGATTCTGGATATTAGCCCTTTGTCAGATGGGTGGATTGCAAAAATTTTTTCCCATTCTGTTGGTTGCTGGTTCATTCTAATGATTTTTTCTTTTTTTTTGCTGTGCAGAAGCTCTTTAGTTTAATTAGATCCCATTTGTCTATTTTGGCTTTTGTTGCCAGTGCTTTTGGTGTTTTAGTCATGAAGTCCTTGCCTATGCCTATGTCCTGAATGGTTTTTGCCTAGGTTTTCTTCTAGGGTTTTTATGGTGTTAGATCTCATGTTTAAGTCTTTAATCCATCTGAAGTTAATTTTAATGTAAGGTGTCAGGAAGGGGTCCAGCTTCTGCTTTCTGCACAGGGCTAGCCAGTTTTCCCAACACCATTTATTAAACAGGGAATAGGAGTGGTGAGAGAGGGCTTCTTTTTCTAGTGCCAGATTTCAAAGGGAATGCTTCCAGTTTTTGCCCATTCAGTATGATATTGGCTGTGGGTCTGTCATAAATAGCTTTTATTATTTTGAGATATGATCCATTGATACCTAGTTTATTGAGAGATTTAGCATAAAGAGCTGCTGAATTTTGTTGAAGGCCTCTCTGCATCTATAGAGATAATTATGTGGTTTTTGTCTTTGGTTCTGTTTATGTGGTGGATTACATTTATAGACTTGCTCATGTTGAACCAGCCTTGTATCCCCAGGATGAAGCCTACTTGATCGTGATGGACAAGCTTTCTGATATGCTGTTGCAATCAGTTTGCCAGTCTTTTAGTCTTTCTGAGCTGTGTATTCTCATTAGCATTTTGTCAAACTTTTTCCAATGTTCTTAGTTTCTTTGCATTGGGTTAGCACATGTTCTTTTAGTTCAGAGATGTTTGTTATGACTCACCTTCTGAAGTCTGTTTCTGTTAACTCATCAGACTCATTCTCAATCCAGCTTTGTTCACTTGCTGCTGAGGAGTTGTGATCCCTTGGAGGAGGAGAGGTGTTCTGGTTTTGGGTCTTTTCATCCTTTTTGCACTGATTTCTTCACATCTTTGTGGATTATCTACCTGTGGTCTTTGTAGTTGGTGACTTTTGGATGGAGTCTCTGAGTGGATGTCCTTTTTGTTGATGATGAAGTTATTTCTTTTTGTTTTTTAGTTTTCCTTCTAACAGTCAGGCCCCTCTGCTGTGAGACTGCTGGAGGTCCACTCCAGACTCTGCTTGCCTGGGGATCACCTGTGGGAGCTGCAGAACAGTAAGGGTTTCTGCTAGTTTCTTTTTCCATTATCTTTGCCCCAGAAGGATACCTGACACATGTCAGCCTGAGGTCTCCTTTATGAGGTGTCTCTTTGGATATATGGGGGTCAAGGAGCTGCTTGGGGAGCCAGTCTGACCCTTATAGGAGCTCAAGTGCTGAGCTATGAGCTCCATTATTTTGTTCAGAGATGCTGGGCAGGTATGTTTAAGTCTGCTGCAGTGGATTCATAACCGCCTTTTTTCCCCGGTGCTCTGTCCTAGAAAGATGGGGCTTTATTTGTAAGTTCCTGATGTGCTGCTGCCTTTTTTCAGAGATGCTCTGCCCAGCTAGGAGGTAGCTTAGTCACAGTCTGCAAGCAGAGGTGTTGCTGAGCTGCCACGGGCTCTGCTCAATTGCTGTGTGAACTTCCATGTGGTTTTGTTTACAGATGTATAGTTAGAACTGCCTCAGTAATGGCAGTCTGTCTCAGTAATGGCGGACTACCTCTGTAATGGCGGACTGCCTTGGTAATGGCAGACTGCCTCAGTAGTGGTGGACTGCCTCAGTAATGGCAGATGCCCTTCCCTCCACAGAGCTGGATCATCCCAGGTCCAGCTGCACTTGCTGTGAAACTCCCAATCCAGAGCGTTTCAGATTGCTGGTCTTTGTTGGGGTGGGACCCACTGAGCCAGATCACCTGGCCCCCTGTTTCAGCCCCCTTTTTTTCAGTTGAATGAGAGGCTCTGTCTCCCAGGCATTCCAGGCATCAGTTGAAACGGTCGCCCAGATTTGTGTGAGTTTTTGTGTGGAGACCCACTGTGCCGGCTGAAACAGCTGTGCTGGAAACTTGTGGTGCTTTTCAGCCTGGGAATCTCCTGGTCTGTGGGCAGTTATAACTCATTTGGAAATGCGGTGATCACTCACCCTCTGAATTGTTCTCACTGGGAACTGCCCTCCAGAACCATTCCTATTTGGCCATCCTGATTCCACCTGAGAATACCATTTTAAATAGATAATCAAGGAAGACCTCTGAGAAGAAGTGGCCTTTTAGTAGAAACCTGGATAAAGAGCAAGTATGAGTCATGCAATTATTAGGATTGAGAGCCTTATAGGAAAAGGAACAGAAATACATAGTTCCTGAGCAGGATGTGGGCTTGGAGTGTTTGTGAAAAGGCAAAGATGTGGGAATAGAAAGGAATGAGAAGGAAATAAGTTTGAAGTAAAAAAAAAAAAAAAGATCTTGAAAGCCGTAGGAAGAACTTCAAATGTTATGCTAAGTTTTATGTGAAGCCCCTGGGAGATTGTGAGCAGGGAAAGGACGTGATCTAATTTCTCTCTCTCTCTCACACACACACACACAGACATACACACACACACACACACACACACACACACACACACACGCACACAGACTCCCCAAACATGCCTGTGTTCCTGTTTCTCACACACAGATGTTTGGCAACTCATTCTCTCCTTGAGCATTTGTTACTGCAAATTTCTACCCTCCAGTCCATGGAATGCTATTTCTTCCAACAAAGAGAGTGCTACAGTAGAGAGGGCCAAAGGAGAGAACATTATTACAGTTCATATTTTCTTCTTTTTATTATTATTATTATACTTTAAGTTCTGGAGTATATGTGTGGAACGTGCAGGTTTGTTACATAGGTATATGTGTGCCATGGTGGTGGTTTGCTGCATCCATCCTCCTGACATCTACATTAGGTATTTCTCCTAATATTATCCCTCCCCAATTCCCCACCCCCTGCTATCCCTCCCTCCTCTAGCCCCCTTTCACCTCATCAACAGGCCCCAGTGTGTGATGCTTCCCTCCCTGTGTCCATGTGTTCTCATTGTTCAACACACCCACTGATGAGTCAGAACGTGTGGTGTTTGGTTTTCTATTCCTGTGTCAGTTTGCTGAGAATGATGGTCTCCAGTCTCATCCATGTCCCTGCAAGAACATGAATTCATCTTTTTTATGGCTACATAGTATTCCATGGTGTATATGTGCTACATTTTATTTATCTAGTCTATCATTGATGGGCATTTGGGTTGGTTCCAAGTCTTTGCTATTGTTAACAGTGCCTCAGTAAACATATGTGTGCGTGCATCTTCATAATAGAATGATTTATAATCCTCTAGCAGCTTCTCACATGCCCTATATGGACCTCCCCACCTCCCCCAAGGAAATCCTGTTGGTTATGTAAGGCCACTATTGTGATCCTCATTTTGTAGATGAGGAAATGAAGAGTTTAATTTTTTTAAACAATGGCTCATTAGTAAAGGTAGTGAAGCCTGGAATTCAGATCTGCCGCCAAGTTCAAGGTGTATTCCCATATACATTATTAAATTAAATTAGGTTATTGTTCCATCTCCTTCCATAGCTCACTCAGAAAGAGCTGAAATAAAATCAGGCAGAAGGTTGAAGAAAACAGAAAGTCCCACACAGAAGAAGTAAACTCAATGCCAAATGAGAGTGGAAAGAGGAGAGCAAGTGTATTGTATTGCTCTTCTAAAAGCAGAAACTATGACATCTTAAAATATGCCTTATAGTACCTTGCAAAATCCTCGGCAAACAACACATCATGAATACAACCAGTTGATTGGTTGAGAAAAAGAGAAAGAAAATAGAAGAAGAATTAGAAAATTTTATATCATGGAAAAAATTGTATTCATTATCTGTACAACCTCCTCCAAGACTTCACAGAGCTAAAAGTAACATGTATGATTAAATATTTTCATGTATGCTTCAACTTTAAGTAGTTCTCACATTTTGTATGGACAACTCAGGTAACATTATTTGGGAATAAAAAACTTTCTAGTTTTTTACAAGATCTACATTCAGAATCACTATTTTAAGACCAGGTAATTGTTGCATCAGTATAAAATGTATTCAGCATCAATTATGTTAAGTCATAATAATATGTATAGTCATCTTCAGTACTAGTCATAGTAATGTCCAGTAATTTTGGTAGAACAGATTATTTTATATATTAATATAAGATGGGAATAGGGGAAATAACATTACTTTGAACATAAATCAGTAACTTTGCTCACCTTTTCCTTTTCTCTACTACTCTTCTCAATTCTCTATCCCTAAAACTTTCAGCTAAAGACTGCTTGGACCCTTTTCCTATTCTGTTTCTGCAATTCCTCCCCTAACCTTGTCATCTACCCAACTCCTCCCACTTGACCCCCACCCCCGCCACCAAAAAAAAAAGAGACAAACTGAGGGAAGAATTCTCTGAAGCAGGTGGATTTCTGCTTGAGCAGGTTTGTCATTCTCCATTTCTCATAAAGATAAATAAAAATGCCTCAAGACAGACTCTTGTCAGAGGAGAGGAGCTTCCCAGAGTTAACTGTCCTGAAACTTTCTCTTAGAGGTGTCAAGCATGGAAGGAAGTTATTGAATCCTCACTCAGTCAGGATCAAAATTTACAGCAAAGAAGTCAGCCATACAGTGGTTAGAAAGACATTCAAGATCAAGGGAGCAGCTATACCAGTAGAAGCCAGAAAAACCAGATGAGTGATATGCCAAGGAAGTCTCTATTGTGTTATTTAATTTAATTCAGAAAGCAGAAACATCAGCAAGATGGCAGACTATGAACCTCTGGGCCTTCATTATTCCATGGAAACACTAAACAAATAACTAGAAACTAACTGAAATAACTCCATAGGCACTCTGAAAATCAATGAAAGATCTGTAACAATCAAAGCAAATAACCACGAAAAAGTCACATTTGAAATGGTGGGAAATTTCATGCATTTTTAGCTACCCTTGCCCCACTCAGTTTAGGGGAAGCAGGAGTCTGGTCAGTCTCCAGGTCCCTTTCATGAACTAAAGAGAACAGGGTGGGTAAATTTTTTCATTTTCTTATCTGTCTGTGGACTACCTGAGGGTCTAGTCTATGTGTCACACAACTGAGAGCTCAGGCAGACAAAAGTGGCTCAGATCTCAAACTAGGAAAGACTGTGGAAAGTAGTGGGCAGGACTTGTGAAAACTACAAGAGGATTACACACCCACAGATGCCTGGGTGCAATAGATTAAGCACAAGAGAATATAATCAAACAGTTAAAGCCCTAAGAAGAAGCAGAGATGAGACTCCTTATGAAATTAAGACATTTTAAACCATCCATGTATACTGGTAAATTGGGAGGAAAGCACTCACACAGGCCCAAAGAAAATGCATGTCAAGAAAATGCCTAGGAAGATTTTTAGTCTTCACCCTGAGCTTATCAGTGAAGTCTTTCCCTCAACATGGAGCCAGTCTGCAAACACTGGGAGAAGTAGATGTTTTCTCAAATGCTCAAATTTCTACAAAAGATCACAAGGCATACAAAGAAAGAGGAAAATATGGTTCACTTGAAGGATCAAACTAAACCTTCAGAAACTGTCCCTGAAGAAACACAGGCTTCAGACTTACTAGACAAATACCTTTTAAAAATACCTTTTAAAAATACCTTAAATATGTCGAAACATGTAAAGGAAAACACCAGAAAGAACTAAAGGGAAATGGGAAAATGATATTTGAACAAAATGAGAATAAAAACAATAAGACAGAAATTATATATTTTTATAACACCAAACAACAATTCTGGATCTTTAAAATAGAATAACTGAATTGAAAGATTCATGAGAGGGGTTCAACAATAGGCTGAAATAGGCAAAAGAAAGGATTACTGCATGCAAAGACATGTCATTTGAGATAATCAAGCCTGATGGTGAAACGAAAAAAACAAAGATGAAGAAAAGTAAACAGAGACAAAGGACTTATGGGACATCCCCAAGCTAACCAATATATAGGTTATGGAATTCCAGAAGGCGAAGAAAGGGAAAGAAAGTTTGCTTAAAGAAATAAAGGACAAAAACTTCCAAACTTTATTGAAAAATATCAGTAGGCAAATACAAGAACTTCAGTGAACTCCAAGTAGGGTAATTTCAGGAGACCACACAAAAATGTATTCTATTTCAAAAGATAATAACAAAGAGAAAACCTTGAAAGCAGCAAGACAAAAACAATTCATCACATAAAAGTGATCCTCAATAAGACTGTTAGCAGATTTCTCAGCAGAAACCTCACATGCAAGAAAGCAATGAGATGATATATTTAAAGTGTTGAAAAAATTTGTGAACCAAGAATTCTGTATCTGGCAAAACTGTTCTTCCAAATTGAGAGAGAAATTAAGATATTTCCAGATACACAAAAGCTGAGAGAGTTCATTATCCCTAGACCAATCCTACAATAAATACTAAAGGGAGTCCTTCAAGTTAAAATGAAAGGATGCTA
Organism: Cacajao melanocephalus; assembly: GCA_963573385.1. Taxonomy (NCBI): domain Eukaryota; kingdom Metazoa; phylum Chordata; class Mammalia; order Primates; family Pitheciidae; genus Cacajao; species Cacajao melanocephalus. The sequence continues at coordinate 30,171 of CAUYLG010071459.1, read as the reverse complement.
GACAGTAACTCAAAGCCAAACAAAAACATAAAGTTCTCTGGTAGTTAAATAAATGGACAAATTTAAAAAAAACCTCTTGAGATCAAGATCAATGACAATTTGTAAGTGTGTAATGAAACCACTCGCTGAATGAATATTATCACTACCCAGAGGTACATTCAGTATACAATTTAAAAATTACAAATCATATAAAGGTGCTCTCACTTAAAGCTACTCTTCTAAAATCTCATAAACTCCATAGGAGGCAGAAAATGAGAGTTGGCAAAGCAAAGCTGCTAATGCAAAATAATTCTTATTCTAACACAAAGAATTTCTGAATAAGTAGAACTTGGACATGCCAGTATGGACATTGATAAAGAAACCTTATGTTGAATTCTCCATTTATATGTGATGAAAACATTAAGAATAAAGATGAACTATAAATGCTTTCTTTGAAACAAAAACAATAGCAGCAATGAAAGAATTGGACGATGATGTTCCAGGAAAAAATAATTGTTCATAATGTTCTCTTAAAATTATCAAAAAAAATTATTTGGTAATGAAATAATCAGAGGAATACAGTGGCTTTAGTTTATTTCAACTTCTTCAATATTTTTCCAACTGTTATAGATTCAGAAGAAATTTGTTTACCCACTGAAAAAGTTTTTACAAAAACACACTTGCAACTCAAGGAATGACACATCTTATCCTGCAAGAGTGATTATTTTTAAAAGATCACATAACTATTCATAGTGTCATTAAATTTTCTTTATTTGTACATTTGTTATTTTAAAAATAATACTTTGTTGTATCAATTTAATCTGTCAAAGATGTATATAATACTTACGGTTATATGAATTTAACTTTTATTTAATGCTTTGTATGTTTATAAATGTAGTTGAAATGTATTATATATTCAGTTTTGTTGAGATTTATTTTTAAAATAAAATATGTAATACATATTTGGGTAAGGATTTTATGATGTAAAATATGTAATAAATATGTAATACATGTTTAGGGAAGGATTTTTAGAGAAGATGTTTTGCATGGCTTTTGAAAGATTAGTCACTAAACAGCAAGCGAAGAAGAGCAAGACTTATTCCATGCAAAAGGACCAGAATGAATGAAACTGTAAAGCAATGCAAAAGCAAGATGTCCACAGTTATACTACAAGCTGTTTTGTGATATAGAAATGGAATGTATGAGGCGAGAAATAGAGATAGATCGAGATGAAAAGGCAGCCAGAGAAAGGGATGTGAAAAGCTTTGTATGGGAGGGCTGCAACTTTATCCTGGGAGGGGCCACTCTGGCATCATTTTATTCATGGGAGTAGCAGAATCAAGTACACATTTTATATAAATCACTTGGCAGCTAACTGCAGATGAATTTAAGGTTTCCTTAAATTAAAAGGAAAGGAAATGAGTTAAATATTATTGTCGTTATCTGAGGCAATAGTATTATATTTTATTGCCTCAGAGGGTGCACAGGATATATTTCTCCCAAGGAGAATAGAAGCAATTCACTTGGAGAGAAAAGGAATTGAAATTCTCTTTCTAGTTAGTTTAATATCATCTTTCAAAAATTCTCAACTTTCGCCATGTCTTTTATAATATACATAATCAATTAATACAGCAGGCCAGGCATGGCAGCTCATGCCTGTAATCCCAGCACTTTGGGAGGCCAAAACAGGTGGACTGTCTGAGCTCAGGAGCTCAAGACCACCCTGGGCAAAACCCCATCTCTACCAAAAATACAAAACATTAGCTGGCTGTGGTGAACCCTGCCAGTGGTCCCAGCTACTTGGGAGGCTGAAGTGGGAGGACCATTTGAGGCTGGGAGACAAAGGTTGCAGTGAGCAGAGATCACACCATTGCACTCAAGCTTGGGTGACAGAGTGAGACCTCATCTCAATAAATAAATAAATAGTAAATTAATACAGAAGTTCATTTATACATGTTTATCAATAGAGATACTGATAAAATCTCAAAAATCCCACTGTCTTGGGTAAGAGTGGCAAAGGTATGTTCTAGGGCAATGATTTTACTGATGGAGAAATACAGGCAAAATTTTAAAATATCTAGGAGTTTATATCATCAAGGTTTGATGGTTGTTTGGACAGAAAGGTTAGAGTTATCAAGCATATGCATATGAACATTTCCATATTAGAAAACAAAGCCACAAGTTAATCTAGGGTTATGAGGTGAAGCAGAGGAAAGCAGCTCTGTGAGAAAGGAATTCGATCAGTGAAAGGCAGAGAGATTCTGGTAGCAAATTAAAAGCAGCTGGGAAAAGATCATGAAAATGCTTTCTGCTGTAAATCAAAAGTATTTTAAAATATATTGAAACAAGAAAAATTGTCCTGAACTGTACCATAAAGTAGTTAGGTTAGCTAACAGAAAGAACTTTGTTAGTAGTTGCTGTTAAAAACTATGTGTTAACAGAGAAGGTCGTCATTTCTGTTTGCTGTGGTTTAAGGTTTCATCCTGTGTCCATGCAGAGAACATACTGGAACATCTCTTTGTTTGGTATTTTTCTCAGCTCTCAAAATGTTTACATGGTGGGCTTAAGACCCCCAAATCAGAATCTTCCTTACTATGGCTTATCACTCATTGACATCTTAATTAATTCTTTGATAATTCAGGTTTAAATACCAGAAAAAGTAAAAGATTAGATACTAAGGAAGAACATAGTTCACTATTGCTGAATAGAGGACTGGCAATTTGGCAGAAATCACACATACCTTTTGATCCAGTTATCAAAAGCCCCAGTTTTCTGTAGGAGTTTGGATGCTCCCTAGCAATATTAAATGCTTTGATATCATCAGGTTAGAAACTGCAGGCTCACCCTGTTTTGACTAGCAGAGGTGGCTGCTTCTGCTATGATTCAGGGCTAACAAAAGTAGTTGCACACTTTTGTGTGCAACTAAAATTCTTGCTACCTAGGATATTTTGATTAGAAAACAAAAGCAAGGTCCTCCTCTTCTGGAGGTCATTGTTAAACTGTATGTTACCCTGTAAGTCAACAAAGACCTTGGGAACTGCCTTCAATCCTATCCTTTAACATATCAGCATGGATAACATAGTCCAATCAGCCAGTTGTAGCCTTGGAAGGCAGAAAGGCACAGCCTTGAGAAGATAAGATATGGGGATAGGTAAGCCAAGGAAAAGCTCTGCCTCCTTATTCGTAACAGTCACGAGAACAGACCTTGGGAAAATTACTGTGCGCTCCTCACTCAGGTTAACACAAGCCTATAAGGAATATTAAGAAAAACAAGGCTTTATAAAAATGTATGTTGATATTGTAGAAACTCAACTGAGAACACAGCTTTCTTATATCTTTTTTGTATTTTGAAATAATCCATGACCATGCTAATTCCTTTTAATATTGTTTTAGTAGGGTAACAATATAAATTAAGCACCTAGAGGGGAGAATCCAGTACAGAGATTAATTTAATTTTCCTAAAAGTTGTAATTCTGAAGTTATTTAAATAAATTTCTATTTGCTAAATTTGAATAGTTCACTATACTTATGGGAGAACTTTTAATGTATAGAAATAGCACTAATTTTCTATAAGGTTTATTAACTCTTGATACCATGTATAGGTGGTTAATTATGCATTAAAAAACTGTAAATTCACAACTCTTTCTCACTTTATCTACATAAAACTCACTGTACAGATGAAAAAAATAGAGGCTCAAAAAAGTTAAAATGGCCAAGGTGTCACTTAAGATGCAGCACACCTGGGATTTAAACCAAAGTCTGAATGTTCAAAGATCATTCTTATATCCATTATGGAATTATTAATTTTGTATATATTACTTGACATATATTGAATACATTTATTTTGTTTTATTTTATTTTATTTTGAGATGGGGGTCTCACTCTGTTGCCCAGGCTGGAGTGCAGTGGTGCAATCTCAGCTCACTGCAACCTTCGCCTCTTGGATTCAAGCACTTCTCTTGCTCAGCCTCCCTAGTACCTGGGATTACAGGAGCCCACCACTGTGCTTGGCTAATTTTTGTGTTTTTAGTAGAGATGGGTTTTTGCCATGTTGGCCAGGCTGGTCTTGAACCCCTGACCTCAGGTGATCCACCTGCCTTGGCCTCCCAAAGTACTGGGATTACAGGGATGAGCCACTTCACCTGGCAGGAGACATTTAATGTCAGAGGTGAAAGTACAAAACTGATACAAATTGGATACAGCTACTACCTTCAGGGAGATAACAGGCTAATCAGATAATTAGTATATACAAACATATAGTCATATTAAATAAATATGCATATGCAAATATACAAATTACAAGTCTGAATTGGGCATATGAAAGGGTACATGATGATATTAAGAAATGTGAGAAGTTCATCTTCCTTCCTCTGTAAATGTGTAAGTTCTTCCACCACAGACACTAAAGGCATTTTCTGTTCCATGCAAGGGCCTGGATTCCTAGACATAAGGGCATGCAGTAGAATAGAGCCATATTGGGCTAGTATGGCATCTTTTCTGAATTGAGCTCTATTTTCAATATGGTTACCTATTACAAACCGTGTCAGCACAGACTTTTTTGAGAAGGAGATGCCAAACAGAGTTTGACATATGAGATCAGAGGAGTTAAACTTTTCTACGGGTAAAAAGGAAGGGAACAGGAATAGGCAGAAACAGCTTTCAGATCACAAGTCTGGTCTGATACCTGTAAAAAGACACAGAAACAGAAGATTTGGGAAGGAAGGACTTCAGACCATGGTGCAGTTCTGAGAAATCCTCAGCCAGGCTAAAGGGAGGAGTTACGAGTCTTACAGGAGCAGGCTGACACTAGTTCCCTTACATTCTCAGACATTCAGAAAGCAGCCATGAGAAGTGTGGCCTGGAAGTTCACAGAAGAACTAGCTGGGCTGCTAGACATCTGCTCCAGGAAGTAGATTCTCCTGAAAGAGATCTGAACTGTGCATCTCCATGGCTGTCACATCTAAAATTAACAGGGCTAAGCATGGTGGTACACACCTGTAATTTTAGCTACTAGGGAGGATGAGAGGAGAAGATAGCTTGAGTCCAGGAGTACAAGGCTGCAATGAGCCATGATTTTGCCTCTGCACTCCAGCCTGGGCAACAGAGAGAGACTTCATCTCTTAAATAAAAAAATAATAAAATAAAATAAACATGCAACAAAGATCTGTGGAATTATGTCTTTACAGTGTCTTAGCAGACATTATAGTTTCCCTAATGGGAAGTGAGTAGGCCTACATCATGATCCTCCTGTCCATCTGAGGCTAGGTCTCTTGATCTGCTCTAATGTCTGATATACGTTTTAACCATAAAATGGATTGTTTGTTTGTTTGTCCTTTAGAAAATAATCAAACTGTTTGTTGGAAATGAAAAGCTCTTGGGTGGCAATATTGAATGTTATTGGCATAACAAGAACCGATGAATGAATAAACAAAGGAAAGCAAACGCTATGGAAGGCTAGCGCTCATTGGCCAAGAGGGTAATTGAGTATTTTATTGGCTGACTCATACCTTAAGAAATTACCTTGTCCAGCACTCAATGAGGTTTGCCTGGTTTCTTATCAACATGTTATCATATGCAACAGCAAATCTTCATTGATTTCCTATTGATTACACAGCTTCTTTCTTAGACCTGTGAATTAGAAAAAGTCACCATCCTAAATACTACTAAAAATAACCACCTACACTTGTAAGGAGATTTGAAATTTATGATGCATATGTATATATGTTATTTTAAATATGTGAAACTGGTAAAACTGGAAATCTGTGTAAGATACTTGTATTCTAGCTAAATATTGCTGAACACTCTATGCCAATGTGCTCAGTGTGTTACACTGATTATATCTAACCAAGACAGCAGCCTCATGAAGTACCATTATTTCCCCATTTTACAGTTGAAGAAACTAGTAATTAATCAAATTAAGCAACTCACCCAATCTCACATAGCTAGCAAGGGAAGAAGCAGGAAACTGAATGAAGATTTTATAAGTACAAAGTGACTGTTTATAGCCAATCTTCCCCTACCTTAACGGATATCTAAGAGTAAAGCCTAGTAGATGGCACATACTGAGTGACTGCTTCAAGTAATTAAATGCACCAGGAATTCAGAGAAATTATAGTACTGGGTCCCTTCATTCTTACAGAAACCCAGTAATATTTGTTGAATTAATGACCAAAGGGAAAGATTAAATGCATTCGTAACTATGAAGTTTGTAAAATCACAGATATGATGACAGAGATATTCCTCAGCCTATGGGTCAGCTTAATGAAAAGGCAGGAGAAGGAATACCATGAATTCCATGAGAATATAAATTACAAATGAAGGAAATTATTTGATATTATTAACTTGATATCCTACTACTCAGCTACCATTTACTTAATGATTTCTAATTATCACATACCATAGTAAACTATATCTATAATTTTAAATATTTCTCAAAACCCATAATCTGAGGTTTACTGTTCCATTAAACATAAATGAAATACTCAAAGAGATTAAGTAATTTGACCCAGGTCAAAGAGCAAATAAGTTGTTCGGCCAAAATTTAATTTCAATCCAAAGTTCTCTCTCTTTTTACTGTATGGCAGTACCAAATTACCAAAGAATCTGTGAGTTCTCAATGACTATATAGGGTAGCCAGCCAATGTCCACACTGGACCATTTAGTAAAGAACACAGAACTCCTAAAATGAAATGTGTTCTGGAAGTTACTCAGGTGGCTATCATGTTTCAGAGTAAGACACTCTCACAATTATGATATGCCAGTAGTTGCTACCATATAATAAAATTCAAGATTCATCAAATTTTAACCTTGGAAAATATTACTTAAATCTCCAGGAAGGTCATTAAAGTCACATTTTTCCTTTAACTTACTTCCTCCCAAAATAAGAAATAATGTTAGGTATCCATCTCATGCCAGTAAGAATGGTGATCATTATAAAGTCAGGAAACAACAGATGCTGGAAATGATGTGGAGAAATAGGAATGCTTCTACACTGCTGGTGGGAGTATAAATTAGTTCAACCATTGTGGAAGACAGTGTGGCAATTCCTCAAGGATCTGGAAATACAAATACCATTTGACCCAGCAATCCCATTACTGCGTATATACCCAAAGGATTATAAATCATTCTACTACAACAACACATGCACACGTATGTTTATTGTGGCACTATTCACAATAACAAGACTTGGAACAAACACAAATGCCTATCAATGACAGACTGGATGAAGAAAAGGTGGTACATATACACCATGGAATACTATGCAGCCATTAAAAAGGATGAGTTCATGTCCTTTGCAGAAATCATCATTCTCAGCAAACTAACGCAAGAACAGAAAACCAAACACTGCATGTTCTCACTTGTAAGTGGGAGTTGAACAATGAGAACACATGGGCACAAGGAGGGGAATATCATATACCAGGGCCTGTTGGGGGTTGGGGACTTAGGGGAGGGACAGCATTAGGAGAAATACCTAATGTAGACAATGCATTGATGGCTGCAGCAAACCATAATGGCACATATATACCTATGTAACAAACCTGCACATTCTGCAAATGTATCCCATAACTTAAAGTATAATAAAAAAAATAAATAAATAAATATAAAAAAATAAAAAGCAATAGGGGAAACAAAAGAAATAATGTTAGGTATCATGAAATATTTGGTAAGATGTCTGAGAAGATATCACCAGAGTTTGTACCCACTAATTCTTGACAAAAACTAAAGAACTGTAAAACGTTTAGACATTATTAGCCAGTTGTTCCCATTTATATCAACCTTGGTTTACTGAAGTATCATTAAATATATTCAGTGAATTCAATTCAACAAATATATATTGAGCACCTACTACATAAAATCTGTCATCGGGCCAGGTGCAGTGGCTCACACCTGTAATCCCAGCACTTTGGGAGGCAGAGGCGGGGGGATTACGAGGTCAAGAGATCAAGACCATCCTCGCCAACATGATGAAACCCTGTCTCGATTAAAAATATAAAAATTAGCTGGGCATGGTGGCATACACCTGCAGTCCCAGCTATTTGGGAGGCTGAGACAGGAGAATTGCTTGAACCCAAGAGGCAGAAGTTGGAGTGAGCTGAGATCATGCCACTGTACTCCAGTCTGACAACAGAGCGAAACTCCATCTCAAAAAAAAAAGGAAGAAATAAAAAAGAAAAACAAAAAGATCTACCATCAACTACCCTAGGGGTAGGGAAAGAGTTCAAAGTCTAATATTGAAGTGTGAGACTTTGTGGAGGCAGAGTCCTTTAGGGGAGTGACCCTAAAAGATAGCTACCATTAGGACCCAAAGCAGAGCAGCAGCAGTGGGACGGGGAAGGAAGGGGTCAACTGAAATAGCATATTTTATGCCTTACTGTGCGTTCCTATAAATGAAATTTTTTCAACTTCTGATTCTCAAAATACCTAATATTATATGGATTTTCAAAGGTTTTTCAGTTTCTATTATTCTTTCCCCTGACTCTTTCATGCCCTGCTTTAGGGCAACTGTTACCTATTGAATGTCATGCTAGCAAAAACATTTGATCTGAACCTTGCCCATTTGCCCCTGCTGCCTTAAAGCAGGAAACACATGACCTGTCTTTGATCACACTCTTTTCCTAAAATGAAAACATCCTCCAATATGTGATTCTTATAAAAGGTGAGTGTTAAAATTCGGGGATAAACCACATTTAAGCCCAGGGACTCAGTTAAAGTTAATGAAAACTTATCAGGATAAGAGAAGCTGTTGCAAGGTTTGGGGACTATTTAATTCTTTTGCCAACATCAGAAAACCTGCCTAGCCTAAATATAGACAAAAGCTGGAATGAGTGCTCAATTAGTAGCAGTTTCTCAGCATTTTGTCCAATTACCTAATAAAGAAAACGAGAACCTCGGTACATAAATTTGTTCCATTATGGAAGCAACCTTTGGTGAGCAAGCCAGTCAGCTTTATTATTCAAATCATCAATGTGATGCTTGTAAGATGAAACAAAGGCAGCTCTTTAATGATAAATATTACAATACAGCTACTTTTCATACATGTCTCCACACACACACATTCTGAACCATTCATTGTAGTATAAATAAGAGACAACCAGTGACAATTCAGATAGAAGAAAAATAGAGACAACCCAAAACAGAACAGATTATCCAGTTAGCACTCTGACATTATTGCTGCTTTTAGGGAACAGCTGACTTTAGTCATCGGTTTCCATCATCTGTTCTATTTCTTTTGCAGACTCTTGCTATAGAACTTTTCATAAAAGATGCCGGAAAATATCAGAAGTAGATAAAAGTCTAGGAAACAATCCTTCAAATTAGCTCCCTCTTTCCCTTTAATTGCAAGAAGGGAAATAGTTCTTAGGAGGGTCTGTCCCTTGACAGATTATTCAGCAGCAGAGAGGTGGTACTCTCAGGTATCAACAAGGTCACTGCCAGATTCACTGCAGCCTGAGTCTCTGGAGTGCTGCAGGCTCAGAGCAAAAGGATGAAGGCCCAGAAACAGCTTAAGAGATAAGCCGCTAGGACTGAAGTCAGGGTCAGGGCTTCTGGAAACATAAAAGCAGACAGACATATCACCGGAAGTATTACCACTAGCACGACTCACATATGTTTTTGTATTGGTCTCCTTATATTTGGACACTTTTTTTTAACTCTTGAACACAAAGAATGAATTGTACACATTCCAGCAGCATCCTGCAGCTAGATTTGCCTGAATTGAACAAATACCTTCTACAGAACCCCTATCGCCTTTTCAGGCCCCAACTTCTACTCTGCTACTTATCTTACCCTAATTCTCCTTAATTCATGCCCAGTAGCCCCTCATATTCTAGATATTACAATAAACATCATGGACATAAGATATCTACTTTTAGTAGTGCCTGGTAGACCTTCTTCTTAATTACAAATAGCATATGACATTTCCTAAGATCCTTGAAATCTACTGTATGCCTGGCCTCAGCTCTCCTTATACCAACATTTTTAGATATCCCACTTCTTTTACTTGCAAAGCCTCCCTAAGCACATTCCAAGTAACACTATACTGAGCGACTCAACAAATAACACAAAAATGACATGGTCTCTGAAACTGTAATTTCTATTCTTAATCCCACAATTCATCAAGGAACTATCCAGTAACTTTGTCTTCAACTGCTCAAGTAGCATTATTTAAGCAATCATACCCACAAATTACTTGACATCATAGAGTCTTATTTTCTCCCACACTATCCAAATGAACACGGGAAACCATTTGTAAATGTTTTCAAGACGTGTCATGATTTCCCTAGATTTCAGAGAAAGGCCACACCCTAGCACAATAGATGTCCACGAAAGATACAAGTGATTTAATCTCGCTATTTTCAAGTGAAGGAAAATACCCTGTGGACTCCTTATCCCCACTCTATAAAGAGGATACTGGATATATTATTTTTATATAGTCTACAAATGTGCTCATCTTAAGAGAAAAAATGCAGAAGGGTAACATGGATTAGCCACCATGCTTGTCTCTGACCTGTCATCATGCAGACTTTCTTAGAAAGCAGATGTCACATTGTTTGTGAGCCACACTTCTTCATCGTAGCTGGTATCCTCCTTTGTAATGCTGTCATGTGATATGATTTGGCTGTGTCCACACTCAAATCTCATCTTGAATTGTAGTTCCCATAACCCCCATATGTTGAGGGAGGGACCCAGTGGGAGGTAATTAATCATGGGGCTGGTTATCCCCATCCTGTTGTTGTTGTGATAGGGAGTGAACTCTCATGAGATCTGATGATTTTATAAGGGGCTTTTCCCCCTTTGCACAGCACTTCTCTCCCCTGCCACTTTGTGAAGAAGGATGTGTTTGCTTCCCTTTCCACCATGATTGTAAGTTTCCTGAGGCCTTCCCAGCCATGCAGAACTGTGTCAACTAAACCTCTTTTCTTTATAAATTACCCAGACTCAGGTATCTCATCATAACACCATGAGAACAGACTAATAAATCAGGTAATTCTGCTCTCCAGCAAAGTAGATGAAATAATAAGAATAGTTGCTCACACATGAAGGATTTTTCTCAAGGGCAATCATCTTAACAAGCATTTTTTTCAAAATTAGCTAATCTACAGTTCTATTAAAACACTATGACTCTCATCCTGCTCTCTTCACCCCAAAAGAAGGAAAGTAAAGACAAATTCTCATTAGACAAAAAGACTTAAAACGTTAATAAAAAAAAAAAAGTCCAGGCAAAATTGCCCGATATTGTAGGGTGGCATAAAGATGCCAACATACATTTGGGCCTCACTACATACCAACCTAACATTGTGATTTAACTAATTATCCTGACACTTCTAATATGGACAATTATTTTAAAATATATTTCAAAAAGTGGGCATTTAATGAAGCTTCCTTGAATAGCTCCCCAATTAGAAGAGGACCTGCTAGAGATAGATTATTTTTAATCAAATGACAATTGATAGTTGGGAACTGGTCACAGGTAGGTGTCTTTTTTATAAAAAACACTCTATAGGTATTAATGAATTTCAATCACTTTTTTACTATAGTTTAACATTTTAAGTTAGTTTGGCATGTAATAATTTGGCATGCCTAAATTGTTGTGATAATGCACACTGTGAACATCACCCAGGAAGATCAGCACAGAGGGCCACTTATAATGTTCCAGGGAAGAGTGACAGTTTTTGACTTTTTTTCTTGTTTACTAAAATAGTATATTACTTATTTCTAATAATATTAGCGAATATATATGAAGAGTCTATAATGTACAAGGATCTTCAGATGTTTTCTCTCTAATCCTCAAAAGGTGGTATTATTGTTCCTAATTTTACAGATAAGGAAGTTGAGTACTGCTTTCCAGACCCAGGTCTGTGAAATCACAAAGCTCACACTCCTCCTATTTCCCTCTGCTTACATGAAGAACACTTTAAAAAGTCCATTAGACCTTTAAAGAAAGGAAAGCAGGATGGTGCCAAAGACTACATTTCCCCATGCTTATCTACAGAGATCTTCAGAGTTCACCACATTTTTTTTCTTTTTCATATCTTTTGCCAACTTGAGCCCAGTTGAATTATGTACAGCAAACAGGTGAGAAGATTAACATAGACATATATATGCACATTCCAATGCATATGCCTAGGAATAAATTTGCAGAAGTACTAAATAACTGAATAGCCAATGTGATAGCATCAAAAATCAAAATTTCAGCATCAAAATCTGAGTTTCAAGTGCATTTGGAGTACTCAGGACTGTGCTAGGCATTATGGCAATTAAAAACAGATGCAGACATCACAATGTGAAACTGGTAACACACGTGCACAAAAGTAAAAGGACATACACACATATGTGCAACTTTATCTTGAGCAAATACTATTTTTTTGAAGGTACAGAAACTCACAGGACACAGGATTTTGTTGTATTACTGATGGATGCAGTGTGAATTGTGGATGCTGCATATTTAAATGTGGTTCAGCCAATTTAAAACAACAACAACACATTATTTCCAGGTATGTGGAAATGATTTGGTAGGGGAGAAGGGTGGTGATGTTTCAGAGTTCTTCAAATGATGGGAGAAGTACACTGTGGAACACTGGAAAGGGAGACAGGTAGAAAGTGCAGTCTGATTGAAGATGCAGCAGGAGTTAGAGTGTATTGAACAAAGTGGGTGGTGAGGAAGTCTGCCTGTTAAGAAGTGGAGGAGGAATTTATTATAAATGAAGGATATGTCAAAATTACCCTTTTTAAATAGCTGAATTAATGTTTAAATTCATAAAGGATCCAATTTACTGAAAATTATTGAGTCCCTTATGGAAAACCAATAGTGATTACAACTTAGAGAGCTGTTGTTCTATAGCCTGGGACTTATATGCCATATGTGTTTATCTTTTTCACTAGCCTACTTACATACGCTACTACTACAGCAGCTTTCAAGATGAACATTTGACAAGCCAGCTCACTGCCGACTGACACCTCCATTTCAGCTGGCCTGACATATATAGAAACTGAATGTTTATTCGTGTGCTTTCCGGATTTGACATATGTGCTATGTAAGAGTCACAGAAGGAAACTTCAGAAAAGAAATTAAGGAGTGTACTTGTCAGTTTATTAATCAAAGTTTACCTGCTTCATATTACAGAGACAAATTAAGCTAGCTACTATGGTGCTTCGAAAACATCTGCTAACAAAGTCAGAAGTAGCGATAAACAAACGAGTTCCCTTTGTGGTTGATTTTCATCCAGCTGCATTTAATTATAATAGCACTATCAAAGAAAGCTCCCCATTAGCTGCTAATTCAGAATGACTTCAGAAGAAACTCCCAAAGCCTCCAGTGATATTCCTCCAAGTCCAATAACTTCTTAATCTCTGCCAATGTTTATGGAGAGCTATATTAAAGAAGTTTGGTTATCAGTCCTAGCTGATTGAATGCCAATGTGGTATTTGGTGTTTTTTCTAAAGACTACCTTTGTAATAATATGACCAATTAAATTTTTAAAATGATAAAATTTATGACTTTAGAATTAGATAACAAAATGCCTCAAAAAGACAAGTCTTATTTTAATGCATATTACAAGTAAAATGCAATGCCAGTCATGTAATTCATCTGCTTACATTCACCATAACTAGAAATAAAGTGGCACTCAATTTTTCAAATTCAGGCTGATTCATTTCCAACTAAATAACCAAAGCCTCTAAGAAGAACACTCTTTCCACCCAACTCAATAATGAATAACTATAAACCATGCTTTTGATTGATCAGCACTGGTTCTTACAAATTCCCAGGTACACATTATTCCATTGACAGTCTCAACACCTCAGTAACATTGTGTAGCACCTCCTTTTTCTCATGCTGTCTCAAATGGAAGTATAAATGATCCCTCACTCAAAGTTGGCTTCTACATGGCCAGCAAGCAAACATGAAATCAAAAAGCTCACATGTGCAAATCATACACGTATGCCTTTGCTGATTCAACCTGTGAGTTCATTATACCTCTTTTATTTGTCTTGGGGTGAGCTGGTGCAATGCAAGTTAAAGGGGAGATGGATAACCTGGAAAAGTATCTAAGTTAATTTGGTACTAATTTCTGTATTACAGGACAACAAACCAACAAGCTACAAGTAGAGAAGTTTCACTAAGACAATAATGAATGTACAGTCACCCAGATTGAGAATAGTAAGCATTTGCCGGTATTGGATCTGGCTAACCTCTGGGGACTCATCTCATAATATATTATTGGCATGAAATAAGTTCATGTAGATGTTGGGAAAGGCACATGAGATTCAAATGATATGGTTTGGTTCTGTGCTCCCACCCAAATCTCATCTTGAAGTATACTCCCATAATTTCCATGTGTTGTGGGAGGGTCCTGGTGGGAGATAATTGAATAATGGGAGTAGTTTCTCCCATACTGTTCTCATGGTAGAGAATAAGTCTCACAAGATCTAATGGTTTTATTAGAGGACACCTCTTTCACTTGGCAATCATTCTCTCTCTATGCCTGCTGCCATCCATGTAAGACATGACTTGCTCCTCCATGCCTTCTGCCATGATTGTGATGCCTCCCCAGCCACATGAAACTGTAAGTCCATTAAACCTATTTTACTTTTGAGTCTCAAGTATGTCTTTATCAGCAGCATAAAGACAAACTAATACAGTAAATTGGCACCCGTAGAGCAGGGCACTGCTAAAAAGATACTCAAAAATGTGGAAATAACTTTGGAACTGGGCAACAGGCAGGGGTTGAAACAGTTTGGAGGGCTCAGAAGAAGACGGAAAAATGTGGGAAAGTTTGGAACTTCCTAGAGGCTTGTTGAATGCCTTTGCCCAAAATGCTGACAGTGGTATGAACAATAAGGTTCAGGTCTCAGATGGAGATGAGGAACTTGCTGGAAACTAGAGAAAAGGTGACACTTGTTATGTTTTAGTAAAGAAACTGGTGACATTTTGCCTCTGCCCCAGAGATCTGTGGAACTTTGAACTTGAGAGAGATAATTTAGGGTATCTGGTGGAAGAAATTTCTAAGCAGCAAAGCATTCAAGATGTTACTTGGGTGCTGTTTAAAGACATTCAGTTTTATAAGAGAAGCAGAGTATAAAAGTTTGGAAAATTTGTAGCCTGACAATGAGATAGAAAAGAAAATCCCATTTTCTGAGGAGAAATTAAACCAGCTGAACAAATTTGCATAAGTAACAAGGAGCTCAATGTTAATCCCCAAGACAATGGGGAAAAATGTCTCTGGGGTATGTCAGAGGTCTTCATGGCAACCCCTCCCATCAAAGGCCTGGAGGCTTAGGAGGAAAAAATGGTTTCATGGGCCAGGCCTAGGGTCCCTGTGCTCTGTACAGCCTAGGGGCTTGGTGTCCTATGTCCCGGCTGCTCCAGCTGTGGCTGAAAGGGGTCAACATAGAGCTCAGACTGTGGCTTCAGAGGGTATGACCCCCAAGCCTTGGCAGCTTCCATGTGGTGTTGAACCTGTGAGTACACAGAAGTCAAAAATTGGGGGTTGGGAACCTCCACCTAGATTTCAGAGGATGTATGGAAACACCTGGATGCCCAGGCAGAAATTTGCTGCAAGGGTGAGGCCCTCATGGAGAACCTCTTCTAGGGGAGTGGAGGGAAATGTGGACTTGGAACCCCAGAGTCCCTACTGGGGCACTGCCTAGTGAGGCTGTGAGAAGAGGGCCACCATCCTCTTGATCCCAGAATGGTAGATTCACCAACTACTTGCACTGTATGCCTGGAAAAGACACAGACACTAAATGCCAGCCCATGAAAGCAGCTGGGAGGGAGCTGTTCCCTGCAAAGCCACAGAGGTGGAGCTGTCCAAGACCATGGGGACCTACCTCTTACATCAGTGTGTCCTGAATGTGAGACCTGGAGCCAAAGGAGATCATTTTGAAGCTTTAAGATTTGACTGCCCTGCTGGATTCTGGACTTGCATGGGGCTCCTGTAGCCCCTTTGTTTTGGCCAATTTCTCCCATTTGGAATGACTGTATTTACCCAATGCCCATACCTCCGTTATATCTAGGAAGTAACTAACTTGCTTTGTTTTTACGGGCTCATAGGTGAAAGGGACTTGTCTTGCCCCAGATGAGACTCTGAACTGTGGACTTTTGAGTTCATGTTAAAATGAGTTCAGACTTTGGGGGACCATTGGGAAGGCATGATTGGTTTTAAAATGTGAGGAAATGAGATTAGGAAGGGGCTGGGGCAGAATGAAATGGTTTGTCTCTATGTCCCCACCCAAATCTCATCTTGTATTGTACTCCCATAATTCCCATGTGTTGTGGGAGGAACCCAATGGGAGAGAATTGAATCATGTGGGTAGTTTATCCCAAACTGTTCTTGTGGCAGGCAGTGAGTAAATCTCAAGAGATATGTTGGTGCTGTAGAGGGAAACCACTTTCACTTGGTGCTCATTTTCTCTCTTTCCGTGCTGCCAACAGTCTAATATAAGGAGAATGGGAGAAGCCTTTGCCTACTGAAAATATTGATACCTCTAGAAGGGTTTGTGGTTGTTCCTCTCTTTGTTTTTCAAGGAAGAACAAAATATCTCTAGATCAAACTAATTTTTTAGCTTCCTAACTTCTTCTATTCTCAATCCTCAAGGAGAAAGGCATGCTTATAAGGGCTGCTCAACTTGTCATAAGGGAAAACAGAAGTAAGAGAAGATACCATTGCTTTTAGGTATGTTTTCTGCAAACTTACAGTGATCCATCACGGTAAGCATATGACATTAATTTCACCCTTGGCACAAAGATCAAATGGTGATGCCAATGTTATTTTTCTGTTTATAATAATACTCATGATGACTTGAACATCCTCCTCCAATTGGCTTGAGAACAAACATTATTCTTCTGTGTTTGGTTTCATAAAGCTGAGATCTGTCCTGTTTCAAAAACAGTGTGAAAGAAGCAGCATGGTCTCTGGTGGTAGTCAATCAAAACTGAGGTTTCCAAATGGTTGCTTTGGGAGAAGTGCATTAATGTCCACGGTCATTCTTCTGCTCTAAAGATTCTAATGTTCTTCTCCCTGAGAGCCTGAGCAAATGGAGGCATGGGCCCATCTTTTCAAATCAGACTTTTTCTCATGTTATTTACCCTTTATTTTGAAGAACTAGGTAAGTTTTGCAGTGGAATAAACATTTTGGAGCATGGAAGGCCCTGGGTAAAAATCTTATTACCTTCCAGTATAAAGGTCCTTGAGAGTAAGCTAGAAGGTTACTTCAGTTTCTCTAATGACCAACCCCAGTGTCTTAACTTTAAATAACATTTGCTCATTTTCTCCTCTATGTTGTAGATCTACACACAGTTGTTGGCTGTTCTTATAGCTTATATGAATCCCTGAGTATGCAGATATATTCATAAGGCACATGTTTCTATTTTTTAATACTAAGTCTCTAAGATTTCACCGTTATATAAGTACATAGCTAAAGGAAAATAAAAGTTTATAAAATGCTCAGAAAGTTTCAGCAGGCAAAATGAACCCTGGAGTATAAAGTAGTATAGTTATATTTACAGATCCAGGATAGTGAGTGGGCCAACTTATGTCCCTAACCTTTCTATGCCTTGGGTTCTATATCTTTAGGCCACGAATTACATCTGCCTTAATCTTCTTTTTAAAAAAATCTACTGAAAAAATTCATTGAAAAGTATATTTTCCTCTCTGCAGGTAAGAAAATTTCCATTGCAAAATATAAAATTCAAATACTTTTTACATTGCAATTCTTGACAATTTGGGATAAAATGTTTACTGCTTTTAAAAATAATTGAAGGCCACTCATCTAGTTCAACACTTTCATTTTTACAGAAAACAAAGAAAATTCAAAAAAGTTAAGTGACTTGCCTAAATTCAACATTTACAAGATTAGAACATGAAAAAGACTAATATCTTCTGCCTGCAAGTTCAATACTATCTGTTTTGTGGTAGTTCCAAAAGAAAAAATAATGATTATTTTTTATGTATAATCTCACCAATTATTTTATTACTACCTATCATCTTATCTTCCCTGATGGCTGGACACCATCAAATGTTCTGCTCCTCTTGTAAACTGTTTTTTTGACTTCACAGCATTCCATATGTCTTTCTAGTCAAGACTTTTCTAGACATCACAAAATCATAAGGTTGTAAGTTGCTCTCAGAGAATTGAGAACAATTTATTTATTTGGCATGCTGCTTCTTATCACATCAATATGTTAATGTGGTTGCTCAAAATGTACCTCTTATTGATGTTGACTTCATCTGCAACTTCCTTTGAAACTTAAAAATCAGGCTTGTATTAGTCCATTATCACCCTGCTGATAAAGACATATATGAGACTGAGTAATTTATAAAGGAAAGAGATTTAATTGACTCACAGTTCAGCATGGCTGGGGAGGCCTCAGAAACTTACAATTATGGCAGAAGGGGAAGCAAACATGTCTTTCTTCACATGGCAGGGTGAAGGAGAAGAATGAGCAAAGGGGGAAAAGCCCCTTATAAAACCATCAGATCTCCTAACTTAAAGAAGTGACTTGCTCACTCACTATCACAAGAACATCATGCAGGTAACCACTCACGTTTCAATTACCTCCCACCAAGCCTCACCCATGACACATGGGGATTATGGGAACTACAATTCAAGTTGAAATTGCCGGGGAGCGGGGGGACACAAAGCTTAACCATAACATTCTACCCCTGGCCCCTCCCAAATCACATGTCCTCACATTTAAAAACACAATCATGCCTTTCCAGTAGTCCCCCAAAGTCTTAATTCGGTCCAGCAATAACCCAAAAGTCCAAGTACAAAGTCTCATCTGAGACAAGGCAAATCCTTTCTGCCAATGAGCCTGTAAAATCAAAAGCAAGTTGATTACTTCCTAGATACAATGAGAGTACAGGCATGGGGTAAATAAAACTGTTTTAAATGGGAGAAATTGACCCCAAAATGGGAGGATACAGGCCCCATGCAAGAAATCCAACAAGGCAGTAATATTAAAACTGTGAAATAATATTCTTTGACTCCATGTCTCATATCCAGGTCATGGTCCTGTAAGAGGTGTGTACCTGCAGCCTTGGGCAGCTCAGCCCCTGTGGCTTGGCAGGGTACAGACCCCCTCCTAGCCACTTTCATGGGCTGGCATTGAAATTGTGTGTCTTTCCAGGTGCATGGAGCAAACTATTGGTGGATCTACCATTCTGGGGTCTGGAAGACAGTGGCCCTCTTCTTACAACTCCACTAGGCAGTGTCCCAGGGGGGCTATATGTGGAGCTTGAACCCCACATTTCCCTTCTGCATTGCCCTAGCAGAGGTTATCTATGAGGGTTCTGCCACTACAGAATAATTCTGTCTGGACCTCCAGGCATTTGCATATATCCTCTAAAATCTAGCCAAAGGTTTCCAAACCTCAATTCTTGACTTTGTCCCCTTGCAGGCCCAACACCACATGTAAGCTGCCAAGGCTTGGGGCTTGTTCCCTCTGAAGCAATGGCCTGAGCTGTACATTGGAGCCACAGCTGGAGCTGAAGCAGCTGGAATGCAGGGCACAATGTCCCAAGGCTACATAGAGCAGGAGGTCCCTCAGCCCAGCCCATGAAAACATTTTTACCTCCAAGGCCTCCGGGCCTGTGATGGGAGAAGCTGCTGTGAAGGCCTCTGACTAGAGACACACCCCCCATTGTCTTGGTGACTAACATTTGGCTCTATGTTACTTATGCAAATTTCTTCAGAGGGCTTGAATTTCTCCCAGAAAATGGGGTTTTCTTTTCTATCACATGATAAGGCTGCAAATTTTCCAAACTTTCATGCTCTGCTTCCTCTTAAATGCTTTGCCACTTAGAAATTTCTTCTACCAGAGAGCCTAAATCATCTCTCTCAAGTTCAAAGTTCCACATATCTCTAGGGCAGGGGCAAAATGCCACCAGTCTCTGTATAGCAACAGTGACCTTTATTCCAGTTCCCAACAAGTTCCTTATCTTCATCTGAGGCCACCTCAGCCTGGACTTTATTGTCCATATCACTATTAGCATTTTGGTCAAAGCCACTTAACAAGTCTTCCAGAAGTTCCAAATTTTCTCACCTCTTCCTTTTTCTGAACCCTCCGAGTCTCTAGGAAGTTATAAATTTTCCCACATTTTCCTAGCTTCTTCTGAGCCCTCCAAGCTGTTTCAACCTCGGCCTGTTACCCAGTTCCAAAGTTGCTTCAACATTTTTGGGTATCAGCAGCACCCCACTACCTGGTACCAGTTTACTGTATTAGTCTGTTCTCACACTGCTAATAAAAACAAACCTGAAACAGGGTAATGTATAAAGGGAAGAGATTTGATTGACTCACCATTCAGCATGGCTGGGGCAGGCTCAGGAAACTTAAAATCATGGCAGAAGGGGAAGCAAACACATCTTTCTTCATGTGGCAGCAGGAAGGAAAAGAACGAGTAAAAGAGGGAAAGCCCTTTATAAATCCATCGGATCTCCTGAGAACTCACTCACTATCATGAGAACAGCATGGAGATAACCATCACAATGATTCAATTATCTCTACATGGTCCCACCCTTGTCACATGGGGACTATGGGAACTACAATTCAAGATGAGATTTTAGTGGGGACACAGCCAAACCTTATTAAGACTCAAATTTATTCTAAGTTGTGAATTTATTTTCACAGCAATATTCATCTAACAAATACTTGCTAAATGCGTCCTGTGTATAAATAACTGAAAATTTGCCTGATTTTCACATCCAGTATTGGGAGACACAAGGACACAATTATATGTAAGTGACAATATCACCATGATATTGGAATCTAGGGACAGGGAGATGATTTCCAGCTAGGTAGTACAGAAAGGGCAGGTAAGCATATCTTGTGAAGGTGGTGGCTTTATAGGTGTCCTAGAAGAATGGGTAGAATTTCAATGTCAGAGATAGAAAGGTTTTCTAGATGGTATCTAAGTTGTTGCAGAAGAGTTAAGCCTGTTGGACTCAGTGTAAAATGTGCCTAAATACTGCTACAGTAACTAGAAATATCTCTATAGCCTATCTCCCATCTTCTCTTTGAACCTCTGCCAGATTAGTGTTCCCATTTCTTATCTTGTTGCCCTCCACGTAGGCTGTCTCTGTCCCCTTTGGATTAACACTTCAACTTAGACTGCTTGACAGGCTTTCAATTTTGGTTTCATCCATAAACATAGTCTATTAGATCACCTAGAGTCTGGGCTCCTTGCCTGTAGGTCAGCCCACTTCCATTCATGCGAGGCCCATGTTGCTCAGTCCCTCTGCCCAGAACCATGTTTTTCAAGTATTGTAGGAGAAAGAATGACATGAGAAATAGACAAATGTATTTAGAAATGGTCCCAACATGAACATTCTGTTTTTGCATTAATTGGTTCATCTAATATACTCTGCAATTTTTCCTTTCCTTGTTCTTTGAAGACAAATTCCACAGATTTTTATTTATCCTCAGTGTTTAAAATCTAGTCTAGATCAAAACGTGAATTTCACATCAAAATTAGAGTACCTCCTCTTTTCCTATCTGAACCTTGGCTTGTGGCTTGGGTCATGCAATGGGGAAGTGAGGCATGCTTGGCTTTATTTATTCCTTTTTCTTTATTTTGCCCTGTCACTCCCTCTCTGCCTTTCTCTCTGCTATTCTGGGTTTCCCTTGGGTCTCAGCATTGTTAGGCTCTCAAAGGGGCTGGGGTGAGGTAAAAGTCTGTGTGGCAGGCATCCAAATGCTGATCCTGCACTTTTCATTGGCTCCTCAAGGCCCCCATCTCCCAGAGGCTTTCTGAGATGGATGGTGCATTCTATGGCTGACCTCTCCTCTCTCTCATCTCCCGCCCCTAGCTGACTACTCAATGGTTTCTTAGGGGTGCAATTCCCATGACATGGGAGGCCTCCAAGGTCTCCAATTGATCCAAGAAACACATATCTTTGTCACACAAAATGTGGATGTTTCAGGCTGCCCCACTACTGCTGTGTCATCTTGCTGCGTTGAAGATGCTCCAGCGATTTCTCACTCAGAGAGAAGAGGGACCAGCCCCCTGTTTGCATAGCTCCAAAGAAACTTCATGAGGTATATGTGAAACTCTCCCCAGAGCCTTCCTATCTTCTTCTACTCTGCTGTCTGGTCCAACATGGGGCTAATGAACTCCTATAGCTCAGTAAGCTTTCATCAGTAGAGGAAGATGCCAGTCTTCCTTTTCAATAGATACTCCAATGTATATAAATAATTTTCTTATAGTCCTTCTTGGTAGGCTTGAAAGGAGAGAGAGGAAAGAATGCAAAACACTCTCCCTTAATGCCTACAGCTCACTCATTCGGTGCATTCAAATATGTTCTAGTTTTCGGCTTACATCAGCTGGATGAGGTGGGGGAGCATGCCTTTTTATGGAATATGAGCCACCTGCTGCCTATCCTCAGCTTTGGCTCTTCAGTCAAAATTCTGAAGCATCGAAAGAAGTTCCATTCAGCACCATTTTATGATAATATTTGTGCAGAGGGTAGTGACAGAAAGGCTGCAGGGAGGTGCCAACTTCTATGGAAATGCAATCTTATTTAAGAGGCTACAGGATAGAAACAAAGGTTTTTTGAGCTAGGCAATGCTAACATTTACATTCCAAAATTGTCTTCTATGCTTTATTTATAAGTAGATTCTTAAAGTTGAAAAGTAATTTAAAAAAAATTGACAATTATTTTGTATTTTATGAATGTGGTACATTGTTGTTGTTCACCAAATACTTGTAGTGTCTTTCTAGGCAGAAGGCAAAATTGCATTTCTCTCCTACCTTGGAAATGACATGCCACATGACTTTCTTTGAACTACAAACTAATGGAAGTAACATGTGGAAGCTTTAAGAGCCAGTGCATGATATGGAATGTGCTTTCCATCTTTCTCTCTAACAAGACTGTTCCAGAGAATGGCTGCTCTCTCTTGTCTTGGGCACCAGAGTGAGGACCACACAAAGCTGAGGCTCCACCAACTTTGGAAATCATATTCAGTGTAAGAAAGAAACCTTCTTTCCAGCCTCTGAAATTTGGGGTGTGTATGTTACTACAGTATCACCTACCCCTCCTTACTAATACAAGTATATAAATATTTTACACTGTAGAGCCAAGTAGTGCACTATAGTTAGTATTTCCGTATTTCTTAAACTTCTCTCCACTATTTCCTGTCCTGTCCTGCTCATGGGAATTAGATTTCCTCTTTTATATTCTACCGACTACTTAAAAACATGCTGTAATTCACCTGAATTTTCAGTTATACATCTCATACAATTAATGTTTTAACTGCATTTACCATCATGTCTTAACATCAATTACTGTCTGATACAAATGTTTTTCTTTAAGGAAGGTGATCTTTAAGAGACTGGTGGAGAGGCAGAGCAGAAGATAGACTCTAAGTTCATAGATCTCATGTGATATAAATAGAAACAAATCAAATAGAGGAATTCACATTGGAATAATTAATGGGAACCTACTTCCATAAGAAGAGATTAAAAGAAAAAACCAAAAAGGATTCTGAAAAAAAAAATGTGTACATTACAGGAAAGTTGATATCCAGGGAAAACCTCTGTTTAGCTAGAAGCAACTTCATCCCTTGTGAAACCTATAGATGAGAGCATAATATGATAAAGGGTCCCTTAATTCCCTAGATATTTCCTGAGCTATCTTACCATGCTATGGCCTACTGATAATTAAATTATGTCTAAGTCAGTCCCCCAACAGAAGACAATATCTTCTAAAGGAGAGTAAGTGGATAACACTCTAAGAGAAGTATACGTGCCTCCAAGGATTCAGTTTAAGTATGGGAGATGGACAACTTCTGCAGATTTGTATGATTAAAATAAAACATTTTATAAAGAGAAACCATGAAGACCATGTAGTTTAGTGCTCCAACCAGAAGGGACTATTTTTAAGCTGTCAGTGAATTTCAAAGCAACACATATTTCTTGAAATACTACTATGTGTAACTTGCTGCATTAGGCCTTGTTTCAAAATGTTTGTCATTTTCTCAAATACCACATGCTTCCCTGCTTAGAATTTAAGATAACTTCTTAACGCTTAAAAAATCTTAAGCTTAGCCTTCAATACTGTGTATTGAATGACTGCTTCCTACCTCTGTGTATTTAACTATTACTATTTCATCATGTGCTCCTGCACACTAAACAAAGCAAACTGTAGCCCTTCCAAATTGTTTGATAAGCTTTACCTCTACGCTTCAACTGCTGCAGTCTTCTACTTAGCCTTGCCCAAAGAAGGCCTCTTGTTATTTTTTTTTCTCTCCACTAATCTTGTCCTCCAATATACTTCAAAACTATGTTGCAAATATGTGTCTACTGGGATGTTTTGTTTACTTAACTCCAAGCCAATTCTGATTACTCTTTTATTCTGTATTTCATGTTCACTTATAGAATAATTTCATTTCATTGCTATAAAAAGCCCACAGATATATAGGTATTTGCCCAAGGATATCATTTCTTGGGGAAAAATCAGGGTCAAAACCTAGTTTCCCTGGCTTTCCATTTGTTTCCATGCTACCTGTACCTATACCATATTTTGTACTCTTGATTAACCATAGGCTTGACAGTTCTCTCAAGCTGACTTATAGTGTATTTCTTTCCTCACATATAAAATAGTAATTTTAGATGCATTTTACATAATACTAATAAGAACTATCATTTATTAAGAAATGTGTATTAATACATTTGCATCTCAAATAATCCAACAAAACAGGTATTATTACCACCGTCATTATCATTTTACATATAAAGTTTCTGTGACAGAGAAGACTTAAATAACTTTTTCAAGATAGCATAGTGACTAACCTGAGATTCAAGCTCAGGTAGTAAAGCTCCAAAGCTTATGATCATAATTACTTTTCTATAGAGGGATATTTTGTACACAAGTAAACCAGAATTTATATATCCAAATGCGTGTAGACTCCTTCAAATCAGTCAATTTGGGATATTACACACTTATGCCAACGATCCGATATTTTCCCAGAATACTTTTAGATCTTTGGTTCTGGAATATACATGAGCATATCTAGAGCACTCTTTTAAATATTCACAACAAGAGCAAATCCTTTTCCTACGAGGACAATTTCTATTTTGGAACCCGTAAAAGTCAGTTATTGCAGGGCTAAGTAAGAAGGTTAGGTAAATTTTGTAAAACTATATCCAATATAAAATTTACTGGAGACATAAAATCATAAGACTATTTTGTGGGGAGTGAGTCATAAGCTTTCCATACTAAGGCAAAAGTTCCAAAAACATCTTGAGTTAACATCCCATAATGCCTGAATAGACTCCTATAGCAAACATTCCCTTCCTAAGCATTTACTTCCTTTTCTTCCAGCAACATGCCCTGTTTTATCTTAGGAACAGTGAACTTGATGGAATCTGAGTGATACGCTTTGCTAGGACCCTGTGATAGGAATGTGGCCAAGCATTAAGTGAGTCACACACTCATTCAATGGCTACAGTGATTGGTTCAGAGACAGACACATGACTAAACCTTGTCCAACCAGAGTGAATCAGCCTTGGAACTCTTATAAGCACTTTCAGATAAGAGACACTGTTTTCACTGAACACAGAATTGTGAGGTAATGAGATTATGGTTAGAAGCACCAGCTTGCTGCAAAATGGAAGCTGTGCATGAAATCATAACACAGAGACTAGCAAGGGCTACCTAAGGGATTAAGAGATAGTAGGTCCTAGAAATTGGTTTAACCCCTGAATCAAAATAAAACTTGAAGCGAACTGTACTCTGGACTTTTTGGTTACAAGAGTAAATGTATTCCACTCATTTGCAGAAAGAGTTTTACTATGGTACATCCCCAGGAGACTACATAAAAAGATTCTACTCATTGACTAAGTCTTTATAGTCACTTCTAGGGCATACAATATCATTGCTATCCACAGTGGGGATTTAGTGTACTCTTATTATAATGCATTTACGGCAAAATTTTAGACTGAGATATTCTATTTTACCCAAATGCCTGAAAACATCTGACTTGGATGAATTTAATATCTGTGTCATATCCATGCAGCACTGTTCCCTTTATACTATTAAGAGTGAGACTAAGGTAAGTAGGGGAAGGAGCAGAAAACAAAATTGTATTCAAACAGTTATTTCCTAGCACTTTGGGAGGCCAAGGTGGGCAGATCACAAGGTTAAGAGATCGAAACCAACCTGGCCAATATGGTGAAACCCCATCTCTACTAAGACTACAATAATTAGCTGGGCGTGGTGGTGTGCAACTGTAGTCTCAGCTACTCAGGAGGCTGAGACAGGAGAATCACTTGAACCCGGGAGGTGGAGGCTGCAGTGAGCTGAGATTGCGCCATGGCACTCCAGCCTAGTGACAGAGTGAGACTCCATCTCAAAAAAAGAAAAAAAAAAAGAAAAAAGAAAAAAAACTCTAACTCTTCAAGTGAGAGTTGTAACTAGAATACTCAAATATCACAATTGTTGTTTCTGAAAATGAACTTATCTGGATAATCTGAGACATATTAAGCATTATAATCTGATACTGATTCATAGGTATGATTGGAAAGTCACTCATGATCCAGACTGATCTTTTGTATCTTTCAAGATAAAATTATATATAACCAGTCATTTTAAAGTCATACCAATCCAAATTAAGTTAGATTAAATAATATCCAATAAACTAGAATTATTAGATAATGTAAAACATAATATAAAATGTCAAAATAGCCAATATCTGTCTAAGAAGGCTAGATATAACAGAAAATTGCTGCCCAAAATTTACCAAATGTATCCAAATGAACTATTGCTTTTTATTCATACTTAAATTGCATAGATTTCATCACCACCACTAGTGATGAAAACTTCTGTGCCTTTAAGCTACATTAATGTTAATTTTCAAGCATCCATTAGAGTTATACTAACAGAATTGTTTTTTTCTGAGTTTGGTGGCCATTCCTTAGAAAGAATGCAGTGGAAAGCATAGCTTTCACATAAGGAACACATTGTGACCAAGGAACAAACCAATTTAATATGAATGATTTAAAATTATTTTCATAAGATACTCTTTTAAATTGAGAATCAATACATATATCAAAGTGCAAAGCAATAAGTAGGATTCTCAGCAAAAATAGCCAACAGATATAAGCATTACTCCAAAAAAAATATCAATTTACTTGCCATTAAATATTACATTCTTCTCAAGTCCAAAAACACACCAAAGGTAATTTTGAACATTTTAAATGAGTAGATTACCTTTCCTTCTATAATTTAAGGCTTTTGTTTTATAGCCTCTGTGTTAAGATTATCAAATAACAACTGTCTTATTTTCTATGATTCAGTATTTTCCAGTTATGCAATTCGTATGCCAGCATTCCAAACCTCAGTTGTAGCAGTGGGTCCTGCTTGGTCTGAACCCAGTAGTATAACTGAATCCACTCTCCCTGCTCTTCTCACAGGTTGAGATCAGAAGTCACTGTAACCCATCTCAGCAATTCAGGGATGCAGATTTCTCTAATCCCAGCGACCTGTTACTGGGGGCAGGTGTCTTGGTTGATTCAATCAGAGTAAACTTAAGATTTTGGTCCAGGTGTGGTGACTCATGCCTGTAATCCCAGCACTTTAGGAGGCCAAGGCAGGCAGATAACAAGGTCAGGAGTTTGAGACCAGCCTGGTCAACATGGTGAAACCCTGTCTCTACTAAAAAATACAAAAAATTAGCTGGGCATGGTGGCAGGCACCTGTAATCTCAGCTACCCAGGAGGCTGAGGCAGGAGAATCACCTGAACCCAGGAGGTGAAGCTCGAGTGAGCTGAGACCACACCACTGTACTCCAGTTGGGACAACAGATTGCAGGACTCCATCTCAAAAAAAAAAAAAAAAAAAAAAAAAAAAATATTTCGTTCAGCATTTGGAAATGAGGGACACTTATTTTCCTGAGTTAAAGAAAAAAATCTGGCTAATATTTCCTTGCTTACTATATCATGACAAGTTTTTCTAATGCTACACTGACTTGGATTTGGGTAGTATCTATATAAAAACAAGATAATTGGAGATTTGCTATATTAATATGAATTTTAAAATATAGCCAAACTAAATAATTAAATCTGAGTAATATTTTAAAAATGTTTGTCCTCTATATTGCTTGAGGATGTGTACATAGGTAACTAATCAAAGTATTAGTAAGAACCTCACTAAAACCTATAACCATTACAAGATTAAAATCTTTCATGTTCTAAATATTTAAATAATTTTTTATATTTGTAAGCAATCTCATATCTGCATTTAAGACAATAAAACCATATTCAACTAGGAAAACAGATACAAGTTTGGTATTATCAATAGTCACAAGCTTTGTGAAGACCCCTGAAATGTTGAAATAATACATGGATTCCAGTTCTACATTCCTTAAATGAAAATCTCGGATATCCTAGGGTGGCACAAAGTATTCCAGGATAAACATTTCTTAGATAGGCAAAGATAGAAGTAAAAAAATAAATAAATACACTGAGATATCTGTTAAACATTTGTTTGGTATTAGCAAAAATACTGGAAAGTGTAAATTTCAGATGGGCTACTTTCAGTATCCTATACTTTTCCCCATTTAGTGTGAAATACATCACTCACTGAAGATCAATAGTTTAGGTATCCTCAATTCTTTATGATTATTCAGCCACCTATCTTATCACTTCCCATTTCAAAAAAATACAAAACCCATGAACTTTTCTCCCAGATTCTTCATTTGTGTAATAATGTGTACTCTTGACAGACACCAACTATTTGGGGGTTTGTGTTACTAGGCACCTGACATCGTTTTCACAAGTTTCTTTTGACACTACCTTTTAATCAACAGGATAGAGACTGAATAAGCCTGTCGGATGTTTCAACAAAATAAAAAAGAATACATTATAAACTCACAAAAGTACATTGATTGTGTCTACAAAGATATATAATTTAAAAAGTATAAATCAAGGACTGCTATTTTACACTTGACTTCAGTTATTTCGAACACTTGTGGTCTAGTTGTGCTCATTGTTAAGGATATGATTTTATGTGTTTAGAGTAAATCTGCTGTAAGCAATTTTATAGTTTAATGAAAATAATTATAGTTTCAGCAGGATGAAGTGTATCTGATTCTACTTCCCCAAAATAAGCTGTGATATAAATTATCATGATTTATTATGGTTATTCTTGTGGTTATGTTTGGAGTGGATTCTAGCAAGCAATGATGATTCTAAATTGCAAAGAATAGCATTTTGAGCTATTTTTCCTCAGACCTCATCTTTAATTTTTCTATAAAATTGATACAATTTTCATTGTGGTACAGTATGTGCTACTGTGAAGATGACATTATTGTACTGTCAATTTGACAGCTTACTTTAATTTACACCATTTAGTGGAAAAAAAATGCAATTTCTAAATCTTTTTAAATATATTATATGCCACTGTTGCTCTTCAATTTTTAGTCCATGAAATAGCAATGCTGTGCTCTGATGCACAACCCTGCCTTTCCCTACTTAAGCTATTTACAGTGGATTCAACTGCAGTCTTCTGTTTTGGCATGCTTTTAACTTCTTACAAAAAGTCAGAGTAATAGATATATATATTTTTTTTTAATTGAAAGGATTTTCAGGCCTAGCTACAATTTGATTTACCAGAAGGCATTTGAATATAGTTCTGAGGGAAAAAAAGAAAAAAGCATTATGATAGGTTGTAGTAATTCCATGAGGTGATTGGAAATAAGGTTCAAATAACTCCTTTTATGCTGAGCAAAATAATTTAATTTTAAAATCATGGCTCAGTTTCATATGTCCAAGCTCTTCATTCCACTAATTCTATCAATTAATTCTTCTAAGAACCACTTACTGGGGAGAGAGATCCAAGATGGCCGATTAACAACAGCTCAGGATTGTAGCTCCCAGTGAAAGCGCAGAGAGCGAGTGGACACCGCACTTTTAGACGAATTTTTGTTGCCCACAGACTGGCCACACGGGTCGCCAGCGTGACTTTTTTGGCTGGCACGGCGCTTCTCGGTGCAGAGTATACGGGACGGGGTGCCCTTTGAGTCTGGCTCGACTGGTCCCACCCCCACAAGGAGAACAGCAATTGGAAGTGCTGAGGACTGAGAGTTTCACAGTAAGCACAGCTGAACCGGGAAGGTCCAGCTCTGTGGGGAAGGGGCGTCCGCCAAAGGAAAACTAAGAAACAGAAAAAACTTCATCACCGGGCGGAGAGATCCAA
>CAUYLG010071457.1:0-45651 GCA_963573385.1 Cacajao melanocephalus | reverse complement strand
AAATCATAATACTGAACTCACAAATATTAATATTAATCCTAAATTTAAATGGATTAAATGCCCCAATTAAAGACATAGACAGGCAAATTGAACAAAAAGTCAAAACCCATTGGTACGCTGTATCCAGATTTATCTCACAAGCATCAACACACAAAGACTCAAAACAAAGGGATGGAGGAAGATTCGCCAATCAAATGGAGAGTTAAAAAAAAAACAAAAACAAAAAAGAAGTTGTAATTTTTGTCTCCGATAAAATAGATTTTAACAGTAACAGTAACAAAGACTAAAAGAAACAAAGAAGGATATTGCATAATGGTAAAATAATCAATGCAACAACAGGAGTTAATGATCATAAATATGTATGCACCCAATATAGGAGCACCCAGATACATAAGACAAGTTCTAAATGACTTATAAAGAGACTTGGACTCCTGCACAATAATGGCGGAAGAGCTTGACACCATATTGTTAATATTCGACGAATCAACGAGATAGAAAATTAATAGAGAATTTAGACCTCGAATAAGTAAACTTAGTGAATATCTACAGAATTCTTCATCCCAAGTCTCCAGAACATACATTTTTCTCCGTATCATATTACACCTATTCTGAAAGTGACTATATAATTGGAAGTAAATTACTCTTCAGCATTTGCATAGCATTTCACAGACTTAAATGAAATATTGGTTGGCTGTTTGTTGTTTTCTTCCCTTATTCCTTCCTGTCTCTGTTGTTAAGTACAATTATCGGCATAAAAGAGGTTTTTAATACCTATTCCTAGATTGTATTCCAGCCTGGGCCATAGAGCAAGAATTCTGTTCTCTCTCCCCCTTTTTCCTTTCTTCTTTTTTCCAAAAAAAAAGTATTAAAATAATTTATAATTATTACATTACTATCAATGTTCCCACTTGTGATATGATTAAAATGCAAAAATGAGAATAATATGGTTGTAAGAAATCCATACTAAGAATCAAAAGCGCTAAGGTTAAAACAAATTATATACACATAATATATATTAACATTAAAATCTGACCATAAGCAGAAGTGCATGAAATTGCATAAATAGAAACTGTCAGAACAGAAGCGACTGTGTCATTTTCAGTAAGTCTTGCTTGACTCTAAAACAATAAAAAATTGATAATAAAATCCATTAAATAATGAAGTCTTATCTGTTCTGCAGGTTAATGCTTAGGAAACTAAACCCTAACCTTAGTCAAAATGCAGAGCTTATGGATTTAAAGACTTTTCCAGTGTTTTTTTAATATAGGCAAATATAACTTAACTATAAAGCTCCATGACACCTTTATTTTATAGGATAAATAATTCCCCAAGCAATTTCTATAATCAAACAAAATGAAAACAAATGGGATCAATGGCATAATGTACAGCATGAGGACTACAATTAATAATATTTTATTGTATGCTGGAAGTTTGCCAAGAGAGTAGACTTTTTGGTACTTTTACCACCAAAAAACAAACAAACAAACAAACAAAAAAAGCTATTTATGTGAGATGATGGATATGTTAATTTGCTTGAGTGTACTAATCATTTTACTGTATATGTATATAAAATATCACATTGGTCTATCTTCAATACATACAACAAAAAATAGTATGGCAAACAGTATTACTTTTAAAAGTATGTTTACAGTCTACATTTAAAGGAGCAAAATAATCCCATTGAGGCAGAGAATATGTGATTGAAAAATTTTTTTTAAGTAAAAAGAAATAATTGTTCTCTCTCTTCCCCAAAAGTCACAATATAGGTAAATTATTTCTTTACTTCAAGAGGTATTAACTTTTTTCTATAAAAATGGACATTATGTAATTTCCAGTTTGTTCAAGAGTTCCTTATAAGTACAGAAAAGTAAACATTCAAAGAGTTAGACCTGCTTTCAAGATCAATTTGTTTCTCCTTGAAGATAAGAAAACAGTAAGATCATATCAACTCTAAACAAGGAACCAATCAAGTGTTCTTGCGTTATCCATCCGAAATAACTGAGTCAGATAATTTGTGGTATAATTTTTTTTAATTGTTTAAAAAGAAATAGACAAAAGGTTTGCATTTAATCCTGGTAGATTAAAAAATTTCTTTATTGATGCTCACCACTGAAACATTAATATGACTTAAGAAATTGAAATAGAGACCGGTGAAACTGGGCGCCTTCAGGATGATATGGCTATAGACAAAAAGAACCATTAAGAAAAAACAAAAAACTTTGAGAAAAGAAATTGATCCATGATGCAAAATCATGCAGCTTTTTAAATGGAATAAATGGTGATGAAAGAGCTTTTGGAAATTAACGCTAATAATTTACATGAAAATGTCAACAGAAAGGATAGTGGGAAAAGTATAATTTCTATCCCAGGAAGTGGACAAAAAGACAGCAAGACAGATACTGGAATAATAAAGAAAAAATTTAGAAAGGCTTTTCTTTTGAGAAGATTAGAGTAAGGAAGTTGATGAAGTTAATGTACAAGAGTTATTTCCTCTTGTACATATATCCTCTTGTGCTATTATCATTGTGGATGTCCATAAAGTCTGAAATGGATAAATCAAGAAACAGTAAAATCATATTATTTAGAAATATAAATCTTCCTCCAAAAGATAGAAGGACTAAAAGAGCTAAAACATTGTGATTATTTACTTTTGGGGAATTGACCGATGTCTTTTGATAATAATAAAAAGAATTTTAATGATATAGTTCCCTGTTTAAGTAAAATGTCCAAGTCACAAGGAAAGTGACTTAATTTAGAAGTCAGGTCCTTAACTTGGTAGTTTTGGAATCACTGACTGTGACAAATTTAAATGACTGAAAAATAACAAGATGTCAAAATTAATCTTGAATTTAAAGTCAAAAAGATTTTGAAACAGTATAAAGCATTCAAAGTTCATAGTGATGTTGAGATACAGTTCTAGGTTTTTTTAGGCACAATGTAAAGCCAAGGGTAAAAGAAAAAATAGATTTAACATTATATATATATGTATATACACACATATATATATACACACACACATATATATGCACACACCTTATGGTCACATATAGCATGCTCATGTACTGAACTAACTGAAAATATACACTATTTCAGGTTTGAGGTAGATATAGAGAAGAAAATATAAAGAAAAAAAGAAAATATATATTAAGTGAACAGAGAAAGAGAAAAATATGGCAAAATGAACTATGATGGCTTAATTTATATTTTCTTTTTTCTTTTTGCAAAATCAGAAGAAAGAAAGAAGTGCATTGAGTACTTTTACAAAAATCAAATTAAATTATAGCTTAGAAAGAAGGAAAGTAAGTAGATAAAAGGTTGGCTGGGCAAAGAGTTGTGAGATTTGGGTACTCCTGAGGCACTAAGCAGGTGAAAACCAGTCAAGTCATTAATATTTGGCTGAGCAAAGCAATCTCAGCACCAGTTCCACAAAAAATAACAAAGGAATGGTTAAAAGTGGTATACTATACCAACTGGGCTGCTAGAACAAGATACCATATGCTGAGTGGCTTATAAGCAAGAGAAATTTCTTTCTCCAGTTCTGGAGGCTGGGAAATACATGCCTGAGGTGTTGGCATATTCAATGCCTGGTGAGAGCCTGCTTCCCACTTCATAGATGGCTATCTTCTCACTATAACCTCACATGGCAGAAGGAGCAAACCAGCTCTCTGGGGCCTCTTTTAGAAAGAAACTAATCCCATTTACGAGGGCTCTGCTCTCATGATCTAATCACCTCCCAATGGCCCAACCTCCCACCTTGGAAGGATTCGAATTTCAACCTATGAATTTTGGGGTGACACAAATATATCAAATGGCTTGGGATATTTATTCTTAATTAATGCAGTACCATGTACCAACACACTTCAAAAATGCACTAGCAGAGAAGGAAATCTTTTAAAAATAGATTTTTAGACAAACATGCATACAAAAAAAAAACACAGAAAGAAAAGTCAACATGATATTTTTCCAATTACAATAGATTACACAACACAAAAATATCTAAAAACAGAAATATTTCCATGGCCGATACTATCGGAGAGCAGAGAAGTCCTTCTGTTACTCTTGATACTCAGTGATAGGAAAATCAAGTCATTTAAAAAAGAGTCTCTTGAAAGGCCAATTTTTTGGAGATGCAATTTGTGGCATAAAAAGCAATCAAGTTGAGTTAAAAGAATTGATTGTGAAGGTTGTTATATGTGTTATAAAGTTAGACTCTGATTGATTCTTTCTCTCTTTTCCTCTCTGCTTTCTTTCATGTATGTATGAATACCTGTTTCAAGACAAAACTAAAATTGGATGACAAAAAACCCATGTTTGATTTTTACAGAATTTCCCTTGCTTCTGTAGAAATGTAGCTTTTATAGCCATAATTTCTCAGGATCACTGTAAATACTTATTTCCTTATGGTATATTTGGAGCATTGTATTGACATTGACAGAAGTGGTTTTGAGAATGCATCATCACTGGTATAAACTTCTGAGTTGCTTAGCAAAGCTTAACAGTAGGAATAAAAAATAAAACACTCCTAAATAAATTAGTTAAGGTCTAACTAGGAAAACAAAACAACTCTGAACATTTAAATCTAAGTTTAATTGTTACAATTGATTAATTGGATGATGGGAGATGAGAAGACAACCAGGGAATAGTGAGGATCCCTCAAGTAAGCAACTGCATGAAGCTTTCAGAGGGTCAAAGGAAGAAAGCAGGATCACCAGACCCCAGTGGCTTTGGGAATTCCTGCAGAAGAGAGGCACCAGTGGGACTATCTACAGGCATCTTAAACCACAGGAGAGACACAACTGATGTAAAGGAGGCTTCCTGCCGGCAGAGAGAGAGGGAGAGGAGTACCCTGGGTTTTTCCTTCCTCTTCACCTATCCTGACTTTATATGCCATTGGCCAGATCCAAGCACATGCCAGCTGACAGGAACCTGGGAAATTCAGCTACGATGCTACAGAGTACTACAGGGCAGGGATAAGGCAAGGAACTACCTTAGGTGAGTGGGCCCAGAACCACAATACACAATGCCCAGAAAGTGTCAGAAAGTTTTTCTGAGATTCGCAAATACGGCAGAAAGGTCGGTGGCATGTTGTTTCTGTCACACAGAGGTAAAGGCAACCAAAGGGTATCCAGAATAACGTATTTAGTTCATCTTACTGTTTGCTATTGATTAAAGGGCCTAGGTTTAGTTAACTTGCAGATTTTTGTCTGGTGGGTATAAAAATAATTTTTATTTGGCAGAACAGGCACCCTTGTAAGTTCATGACCTCATTAGATCTCAACCAGTTTTACATCTAACCCAGCCATTTTATTGAAACATTGCCTATGTATATCTAACTTTTTAAAAGCTCTTTCAACCAATCATAACTTCTTACTGATTCCCTCATTATTAATGATTTAAATAGAAAGTTTGGCATGTATCCAGTGTATATTTGCACAAGAGTAATTCTTTTATCTTTTGAAAATTACATATTAAGAAGGCATTACAAATTTTGGTACAATTAATTTCAACATCCTCAACATATAGGATAGTAAATAATGCTCCTAACTCTAGAAATAAAGGAGGAATCTAAGAGATTTAAAAATTAATGACCAGAAAAAAACATTTCCTTCTTCTCTCCCTTCTTTCCTTCCTTTCTCCCATCCTTCCTTCCTTTTTCCATTCTCTCTTTTCTACATTTCTTTGTTTCTTCTTTCTTTCAAGAAAACTAGTAAAGACATGGTTCTCATGAGTTCCTAGAATGTAAATCAACAAAAATTGGTCTTAGAGACTATGCTTCAAATAACAACTCATTCGGGAGTTATCCACACAGCAGTAGTGCCATAACCCATTTGAATTTTTGATTTTTCAAAATAAAGGTCAAGTGCTGAGCGTTTCCCAGGATACCACCATAGTCTCATTGCATAGGCACGACAGAATTCTCCACCTAGTTGGGCTTCTCTTGTAAGTTCATATCTGCCCCTACATGAGGCAAACAAGGCAAGTAACTCGGCAGACGGATTTCTGATCTTAAACATAACACAATGTACTAAACATTAAAAAAAATTGCCCTAGGTTGTCTTCAAGGAATTCTTAATGGTCTAGACTTTTGCTAGAGAGCTACTGTATACAACAGAGACACCTGATCCTTAGTTTAGTTTTTCTCATTCAACTGAGGTAAGTGCAGTTCCATCTATATTGAGATGCACTGATACAAGTCTCAGCAGGTGTTTCGGATGGAATTAAGCTATCCTGTGGAAAAACAATGTGATATGTA
Organism: Cacajao melanocephalus; assembly: GCA_963573385.1. Lineage (NCBI taxonomy): Eukaryota > Metazoa > Chordata > Mammalia > Primates > Pitheciidae > Cacajao > Cacajao melanocephalus. The sequence goes on along the minus strand of CAUYLG010071457.1, from coordinate 39,398 downwards.
ATACTCTCAGAAAGCTCCTCACCAAGAATGGTTCACAATGTCAACTAGCCTCATCCAACTCTAGTGTGTCCCTACCACGACTAGATTACACTGAATAATTGTCAAGTACCATCCTCCATTACAGTGTATTCAATGTCAATCAATCCACGGTACCAGATAGATATATTTACCGTATGTGATACGGCCAAGAGGTCTTGATGACTTCTTCTTGGAAGATCAAGATTTTTTCATAAAACACATTTACAATAGTGATTAAACAGGACAATTAATTAGTAAAAGTCTTAAATTCTCAACCCTTTCCTTTGCCCCTACAAAGATTCCAACTCACATCAAAACAAGAACTAGTCTGGAAATGGGCCCAGTTAAGGATGTGATTTAACAAGCTTAAACAATTGAGTGAGTATTCTAATTTCAAAGTCCCCAGTGGATATAACACAAACAATCATCAATCTGCAGGAGAAGATGACCCGAGCATAAATTTTTAACATTATGTTTCCAGTTATTTAACCACAAACACTAAAAGACTTCAATTCTATGTTTTGGTAGACTAAGATATAGAAAAAGTTTAGCATTAAAATACAATCTTCGAAGAATCATTATCAGTAAACTTTACATTTCTATCATATCAGAAAGATTTATAAGTCATTTTTATCCTTTAGCACTTCATTCATAATTTTGATCTAGAGTACAGTGGTAAATAGATATATTGTTTATGCATTATGGACTAGACTTCAAAACTATATATACTTACCAACACTAAAAGTCTAACTGAAGCAGTGATTTACATTGATCCAAGTGTAAGAGCAGGCTCAGAAGTCAATACTTGTTTAACATTCCAGAAAGAGCCTTCACTTTGATAAGTTTAACCCTGTTCTCTACAGTAGCTCAGCAATGATCAATTTTGCTGGAAAGAAAAGTCTGGTAGAATAGACTAATCCAAGAATATTTGAAGTTTTTTTTTATTTTTAACTTTTTAAAGAAAGCCAAACACAGTTTATACAGATTTGTACAGACTATTAGAAATGGAAACATTAATGTAAAAGCTTAAAGTTTAAATTCCAAGGTTCGAGTTCATTTCTTTTCTAACTCAGATGCCTTACATTGGTGAACAACAGAGACTTCTACAGTTTTTTAGAGACTCCTATACATTATGTTCTTTTAAACAATAACCAAAATCTTAAACCAAAACAATAACCAAGGTATAATGAAAATAGGTATAGAGGCAGGATTCTTAAAAAGTAAATTATCAGTTTTTAGTTTAGTTTTTAATCTTATGTAGGCAATTTATGTTCTCTGTCAAGAGTTGGAGGATGAGCAGATTTTCAACAACAGTCTTTAGTAGGAGAAAAAATGCCACATTGTAATTCTCAGGCAAGCACAACCTAAATCATTGTAACGTACAGGAACTCCCAAAGCATGCCAGCACCATGGAAAGTAGAAGAGTCCCATCAGGCTTCTTTAGGACTGGTTCCCTGGGGAGCCAATGACCATCATAGCAGAATGGCTTTCATTACTGGTAAGAGTAATCTTCCTTGTGGAATATACATTCATGAACCAGATTTTTTAAATCTTGCTTTCATTTTCTTTCCACAGTCAATATGCTTGAAAGAATATCCACCCTGAATACCTAACCTGTAGCCTTTAGGGCTTCAGTGGTATAGGGTCTACATGTCTTAAGGAAATGATCTTTCTAAGGCCTAAATATTAAAGATTTCTTTTGTTTTTCTCATTCTTTGAACTTGAACTTCACCATTAAAACATCTTTATTGGAGTAAATTATGGATGAAATTAAACATGCATATTTAATTTACAAATATATATAGTTTTATAACAAAATTAAATATATTTAATTTCTCTTTCTGTCTACTTATCTCTGAAATCTTTTTATTAAAATTGGCAGTTTCTTCATCCACTTAGTCCCATCCTATATTCTGTTCACTGGGACATCCCTTTAAAAATACTTTGATTGTTTTTTTCTGGGATTTTACTCTACATTTTAAAATAGTATGCCTATTCTGTTATCTCTTGGTTTATTGAAATTGGATACTACCTATTGGCTTCCTGTTATGATGAATAAGGACTTAGGTATTTTTTACATATCGGCCCCATTTTTTCTTACCCTAAGTTACCAAAAATACTATTTTATAATACTTGTAACTTATTAATAATCAAGGTTTACATTTTTATGATCAGACATAATAGTGTTCATTACAAAGCTGAATAGTATATGATTACATTTCCGTGCCTGGTTTTATTTTTGTTTTGTTTTGTTTTTTTTTTTCATTACCTAAAGTAATGAGTTACCACATTTTTTGTTGGCATTATATTCTGAATGTCTATCCAATTTTTTCCCCCAAACCCCATTTACATCTTCTAAATATCAATCAGCCCTTCCTCTTTCATGCCGGAAACCTATCTTGGACCTCTATCTCTGGCTGACATCCAGATGAGTTGCTCTACAGATCTTAAGCAGCTGTCATCCTGAGGTCGCCCTCAACCACATTCCCTGACGGATCCTCTGTTTCAGATCCCATAACTTCATTTCTGAATTTTTTTTCTGTTTTGCACATTCTCCAGTAGTTTCCAAGAAAGTGTGTATGTGACATAAATCTTTGAGTTTCTGAATGCTAAAACTTGTGTTCTTTCTTCCCATTTGATTGATAGTCTCACAGAATATTCTAGATTGAAAAGTATTTTCTCTCAAAATTTAAAGGCTTTTCTTCATTTCTTTTATTGGGGGAGTCCTATGCTTAGTGACTCTGCTCTGACAGTTACCACTATTCCTTCTGTTTACAGTTTTCAAAAATTCACTAAAATATCCTATTCTTAAATGCCTTCTCTTTTTTTCCTCTTTGATCTTGTGGGTTTATAAATTTTTATATTCAATTTTATGAGGTTTCAAGTTGGAAATAAAATCAATACTTGTGACCATACATCATCTTGTTCAAAAGTAAGAATTTTCTTTTCTTGCTGCCTGATTAAATTGGCAAAATGTTACTAATAAGGTGGCAGGAAGGTAAAAAACTTTTCAATGACATGCCTAAATAACTGTACAAATAATGATGAAGCAGGAAATTTACAGGGTTGGTGCAAATGGACATTACCCATTTGGTATTGGAAAAATACCAAAGAGTTGTTTTTCACAAATAGAAGATAATCTCTGTTTTTTTCTGGGGCAGAAAGAATAACTGAGAAAATACAAAATAAATAATTTTAAGAGAAAGTCCACTTAGATAGTAGGGAGAATCAAGTTTGATCTAGAAACTCAAGGGAGTCTGTGTATTCTAAAATGCATGAGTCATTTTCGTTTTCATTTGTTAATTTTAGCATTAATTTTTTTGTTTTTATCAGTTACTTCATTTTCCTTTGAAGGTGTGATATTCTGTCAAGTTCTATAACACAGATGCTGGTTTTCTACTGTAATTTGCTTTTAAAATGTCCAATGGAAAAAAAAATGCTGAAGAATGTTATGAGTGCTTTGCCTTAGTGGTGTTTAAAAGAACCTTACTTTTCAAAGAAACTACTTAAAACAAGCCTTTGGAACAAATGGTCATGCAACTTTAAAATGCTGCCAATAAGCTAGCTAAGCAATCTCAAGAAACCTATCTGAATACTAACCAACTAAGCCAGAAAACTCAATCTGAACTCCAATAATCAACTGCTTCGTAAAAGAGCCAGCTGTTGAAAAGACATTGCTCCTACTGCTGCTAAGAAAGAAAAAATTACCATGCATACTCTATGTACACTATATTCACCACATGCTTTTACAGCCAAAAGAGAACTGAAGAAATCAGTGAAGTGTGACAAATATCAGTGTGTCCAAAGAAATCAGTTTGTGAAAATGTCATTTTATAAAAAAAATTACCCCTCTCGATGGCTGCTGAGATTGTTGTACACTCACTCTCATTTAGCAAGTGAATACTGGCTGAAAGGAAAAATATTGTTCAATGCCGTGAACATGCAAATGGTCAATTTTGCTTCTAACACTAAATGTCTTAGAGTTTAATATTAAATATAGTTAAGAAATTTTAGAAAAACCTGTGACTAAAATTGTAAAAAAAAAGGCAACAAATATATTATTGATATCATTTTGAATGTTTATTGACCACTGAAATGCCTTTCTGTCATCTGGAACAATGTTACCTTCAATGATGTTATTTTAACAGATGGGATGATGACAGTTTAATCTTGTTATGGGAGTAGCCCCATTCAGTTAACTCTGGTTTCTCAACTCACTCATCTCTAACTCTTACAGAAAATATTTAACGGTAATCCTAATCTTCTACCACAATTCCACTCACTTATCCTCACTACTTTGTCATTCTTGATCTCTTTCCTTTCTTCACTATCCATGCTCAAATAGGTCTCGGCTATCTCTCTGCTCCATGAAGAGATGATCATTTTCAGGAAAAGTCACTGCAGCCTCCTTATATACATGTGATTTTCAACTTAGTGGCCTGGATCCCTGGATGTCCTGCCCTAATTTTAGCTATCAAACATCTTCCCTAAGAAAACCTTTCTATGTGAATAAAATTCACCCTTCTGAATTAATTAAGTTCATACGTGTTATTGTTACTTAACTCAAGATTCTGAAAACCTCAGCAATAAAGCATATATTCTCACCAAATGTCAACTCTCAGCTCTATTGCATGCAACATATTCAAACATCCCAATATTTATATGTAAGGAGGCATCCATATCACATTTCATATCCTAATATTGAAGATTTGTGTTAGTTATATGTGTGTATCTACATATAATTCCAAAACTTGGCATTATTTTCCCACATACACCAAGAATTTAATTTGTTTAGTTTTTTGCAATTTATAAATGATTGACCCAATGTATAAATATACAGTCTATGTGCATGCTTTTTGTCATAATAAATCTTTCAGTCCTCAATTATTGGTATCCAGCTCATTCAATCAACTATTAAAACACACTTAATCTTCACAAAAGCCCTAATGAAATAGTCTCAGTTGGAAAATGTGGACATTGGGCCTTAAGGTTTTAAAGAACCTGTACCTAGTCATATAGTTGAATCGTAGAAGAGGCATGGCTAAAACAAGTAGAAATCTCTCATAATCCATGCTGTTTCCATCTATATAAAGCTGGAAATAAGACTAAGATTATGGCTAGTAAATTTAGTAAATACCTTAAGTATTAATCAATATTAATAAGCAATAGGAAAGCAAAATTTTCTTTATAAATCCTTAAAGTATTAACTGTTAACTTGAGTAACCATTCCTAAGGACTAGGCAAAGTAAAATCACTGGACACTTGTTGAGTGTCCACATATGTGTGGTCAGGTAAATTTTACATATAGTAGTAAATGGTCACCAGTATGTTACGATTAAATGATTCTGATGTAATGTTTTGACCACCAAATCTTTCCAAAAATAATACAACAAATTGCTTAAACTCTTTCTATATCTCTTTTAACAGTCTACCTTATCAATATGAGAGCATGGTTTTGGTATAAAGGGTACCTGAGTTACACACACACACACACACACACACACACACTTTATGGCTCAGTGGCAGCCTTCATTAAACGCTTTACAACACCAAGTATTAGATTTGAGAAAATGACAAAACAATATAGGGCTCCGGGCTTTTGATATTATTTAGTTATGAAACTGTTATGAGTTTTAAAAAAATCTTTTCAACTTTTAGCTCAGAAAAAAAAAATGAGTTAAATCATGAGCTTTACAAAGATACAACCTGAAGTGTTCCTAGAAGGAAACAAAAGATACATTCACCCAAAAGGAAAAATATTATGCTTAGGAACTGGGTTCTTCATCCCCAAACAAAAGACAAAGAACCATCACATCACTACAATTTGACACTTTTTTACAAAGATATAAAGATTATGAAGTGAAAGTACAAAGGAGGATGCTTTTGATGAAATTAGTGGTTAGCTAGGACTCCATGGCAACACTCACATGCTTGTAAAAAGCATCATGGCTCGTAAAAGATTATCTATTATCAAACCTCATTGTAACATATTTTTCTAAGGAAAGACTTTGATGACACATAAAGTCTACTGCCACTTAGGATTTCTAGGAGGTGGTTTCATAACAGTAAATGTTATAACAATCAAGTACATACCTTCTCTTTCTCCTGAGTACAACTGTGTTAGGTCCCAGCTTTCAAGCAGCTAGTGACGTGATAACTCTTATCAGGCCTATTGCAAGAATCAGTTTGGGAGAATAAGAGGCAGTAAGGAAAGGAGATGGCATATATGAAAGAACAGAAGGATAGAGTGTGAGACTCCATTGTCTATTATTTTAAATTTTAGTTTGAGGAGTCTGTGCCTTACAGTACATGAGAGATTTTAAGAAATCATCAGATGGTAGATTGACTTAGCTTAATTCTTAGCTAGAACAAATCTTAAATACAAAATAACATTTATACTTATAAACAAATAGCTGCATTAGAGGATTTTACTGACTAATGTATCACCAGAGTTTAATAAGATGACGATAATTTAAATATAAAATTGGAAGATAAAATTAAATTGAGCAAACTCGAAATTTGGAGAAGCATTGGCTAATTTGTTATTTTCACTATCTTTGCATATAAAATATATTTTGGGGGTAAATGAATATAAATTGAAATTTAATATAATGTTATTAATTATCAGATATACAACAAATTTATCTTTCTTAAAAAGGGGATGTTGGCTAAAATGATTCAGAAAAAGATAATTAGAATTCTCCCATTTACCTAAGTCAACAGAAAATATAGACGGGTGGTAAATTTTTTTAATAATAAGGACATAATATAAAATCTCCCTAAATTTTTTATCTTTTCTTTATACAAGCCTTTTGCCATCAATATAGGATCATGTTGAATATTTTCCCATACTGGAAATAGAACAAAAACAACATTTATTAAGCACCTTACATATAATCATTCCTTTCATCTCATATTGATCTTATGAAGTAATTTACATTTATCTTCACTTTATGATGAGGAATCTGAGACACCGTGAAGTTAAGCAACTTGCCTAAGGTCACATAATTATTTGGTAGTTTCTTAGATAGTTAGCCACGCAGTCTTAACCACTGCACTAGTTAGCTAGCTATCTTCACTTTCTTTAAGCCAGCATTCTTATAGTTTTATACTTTCTCTTCACAGCAAACTTCCACCCAGATAATCATTTTGCCACCTCTGATTCTCTCCCCAGTGCCTGCTCCACACCCCTCAAGATGGCACTGCAACTGCTCTTGCTTCTGCCATCCTGACTTTTCCACGGTTACATCTAATGATATTCCTTGGTTCTCATGTTTCTCAAAGTTCGGCACCATCTTTCACTTCTGGACACTGTTCAGAGTGTTTTCCTTTCTTGTTTTCTCTGGCATCATCTTTTTTTTTTTTGCTTGAATGGTAAAGTTGGTTTTTTCCGTCAATTTCCCTTCCTTCCCTTTCTCTGCTAAGGACAATTAAAATGCATGAACCAATTCTTATTTGCACTAAATTTGCTAACCACTAATTTAATCAAAAGGACACTTAGCAGAGGGAGGGAAGGAAGTGGCCAAAAGTCAGATTTACTAAGGAACAATCTGGTCAAATTATGCCTAAGGACACTTAGGAGAGGAAGGGAAGGAAGAGAAATCGAGGAAAAAAACTGAGTGAGTAGAGTATAACCTTTTTCTCCTAACCATTTCCCATGCGGATGTTGACTTTTTGACAATGTGAGTTGCTTTGGCCAATGGCAAGACAGAATCTTTAAACAAGTGGCAGCCTTAAATGTAGCAGCTTGGCCTGGCCTCTCAGGCTCCTGCGACCCACCATAGTAAGAACATATCCCAAGTAGTAGGTGGATGAGGACAATGAGGAAACATGTGGAGCCGACTTGAATCTAACCTGCAGCCTAGAGCCAGGCCCAGGTGATCTTAGCTGAGGTCAGCAGAGAAACAGCAGATTCACAGACCCATGAACGATAAATCAAATAAACACTATTATCAATCACTGGAAAGGTACAGGTTCAACTCCACTACTTATCATGAAACTTTAATATGGGCAAGTCATTTATCCTCTGTAAGCGTCTTAGTGTTTTCAACTGTAAAGTTGGAAAACCAGCAGTTTGCTTTACTTGATTTGTTGAGAAAATTAAATGAAGTAATACATGTGAAGTGCTTAGCACAATGGCATAGTATAAGCCCAATTAATGCCAATTTAAGCAAAGAATGTTTTCCTTATCTCCAGACTCAAAAATGATGCTAGAAAGCTGATCTGGGAAGGCACTTTGGGACCTCAAAATCAACAGGTGTCATAATGGACTCATTACATTTCCTCCTCCTCTGATATCTAACATTGTAAATGACAGTCTGTTTTACACAGCTCGCAAATGAGCAATTTAGGGGTCCTCCCTACCTTCCTCATTACCCCTTTTCTCCAGTTTTCAATCAAGATATATTTTATTTTATCTCCTGTATATGTTATCTATTCATCACCTTTCCTTCATCATTACACCCACCATCTAAATCACTTATTTTACTGCATTAATACCTATTTTAGTTAGGGTAAGGCTAAACACTGTAAGAGATAAAATTCTCAACGCAGTCATTAACATAATCAGTTTGCTTCTTACCTATAAGAAGTCTTAGTTGTGAGTTCCTGATTAGTGAGTGATTTAGGACTTAAGCTTCTTCCATCACATGATGTCACTGTTTTTAATACATGGCTTCTTCCATGGTCACTGTATTCACTCACTTTAAGCCGGTGGAGAGGGAAAGAACATGGATGGTTTTATGTGGAGGGTTTTATGTTTAAGAGTTGGAAGTGGTGCTTATAGCTTCCACTCATATTACATTGAGGAGAAATTTATCATATGATCACATCTAACTTTAAAGGAGGCTGGAAAAGGCAATCTGACAGTGTGCCAAAGAAAGAGAGGTGATAGGTATGATAACAACCAGCCGTACATTGCCCCACTTCCCTCTGTTGCCTCTGTGCTTCCAGCCTAGTCCTTTTACAATCCAGTTCATAGAAGAAGCTAGAGTTTTATTTGTTTGTTAAACATAAATTGGATCGTCTCACTCTTACATTTAACATTTTCAATGTCTTTTCATAGGGCATTGACTGAAACCCAAACTCCTTACCGTGACTTCATAATCTTGGTCTGCTTTACCTTGCTGAACTTCTCATTTCAGTCTCTTCATCATGTACTATGGTTTACTCACATTCATTTTCTTTCTGTTCCTTGACCATCTGAAAGATCCCCTAGCATCTTTATACCAGCTCTTCTTTCCTTCTAGAACACTCTTCCATAACCTTCACATAGCTGGTGTCTTCCTCCCAGTAAGACTTCATTTTAAAGGACACACCTTCAGAAAAGCCCTCCCTGACAACCCAGTAGAAAATAATCACCCAATCACTTTCTATCATATCGATCTATTTTAACATTCTACATACAACTTATGATAATTTGGTGGGTTTCTTTCTGTCAGATAGCTATTTATTTTTTATTCCTCTGTCTATCTATCATCTATGTATCAAGTCTATTTACCTTTCTATTTATGCCTCCACATGCAGACAGAGATCCCTCAGTGTTTTATTCCCCACTGAACTCTATTACCTAGAATACTGGCCCTGTTTGGCACAGGGCTAGTTCAGTAAAGTTTGACTCATGAATGAAGTTTGCTGAACTTTCTGTGCCCTGAGGTAGGCATACTTTCATACCACCAACCAACTCCACTGAGCTGAAAAAGACAAAACAAGTTTGTTTCTTATATTAGCATTACAAAAGATATCTGCGGCTGAAAGTTAGATTTACTAAGAAACAAACTGGTCAAATTATGCCTAAAGAACTGTGTAGAGCTGACCAATTTACTCGTAACCTTTTCTCTTTCCACTGAGCCTAAGACCCTGAATGTAATGTCTGATGGTACACAATACATTTTTTCTCACTTAGGCAGGAACCTGTGTTTTTTGTTTCAAGGAAATTTTATTTTTATGTGTAGTAAACCACTTAATTTTTCAGCCTGGAACAAATATCCTTTTTAATTTAATGAATTGAACTGTTCTTCTCATTTACATTGAGAAATTTCAGTTCAAAGGGCAAACAAGTGTATTACATGGTATTCAAAATAAAAAATTAAAAACAGTTTTACAAGGAACCCCAAATTATTGGTACTTAAAACAATGAAAGATATTTCTTAATATTTGATAAGTGTTTTAGTATAATTTTAGTTTGTAAATGTGGAATGAAGACTTCTATTTTATGTCCTTCCTATAGAATGTTTGTAGAAATAAAATCATAGCAGTTAATAGTTGCTGAGAACTTTTGAAATGCTAGTCACTATTCATGCTTACTTTACAAGAACTGTGTGAGCTTAGGTAACTGAGGGCAAAAGAGGGCAAATTACTTTTCCAAAATTAGAAAGCTATCAAAGGTAATCACTATACACAGTGTAAACACAATTCACAAACCACAGTGTAACCTCTATGTCCTGGACTACAAGAAACTGCAGTCAACAGGTTCGTCTATCAACAGGCATTCCATATGAAGTTTGAATATCATCATTCTCATAAGGCATCCTTTTAGGTTCAGTCTATAATAATTATCCAGTTCTCCTGGATGATGTGAAGCATAGCAGATTCTGGCAAATCTACCCAGGATTACTTGCATGGCCAGCAATTCAATACTTGCAATAAGAACTACCAATAACATTAGTTTCTGCCTGTGGGGGACACCACAGAAAATGCAAGTACGACTAGCTTGGGGGAAACTTGAACTCTGACACAGATCACTGATGTAGCATCAGTGTCAGACGTGTTATCTCCTAGGAGCTGCCAAACCTGCTTGTGGAATTTCTGCGGATGACTGTGCTTGCTTCCCTCCCTGACTTTGCTACTTAATCACTCCCTCAGCCCATTCCTGTTTGAGTACAATCAAATGTTAGAAATGATGCGATATTAGAAGTTAAGAAATCAATGTTTCAGAACTTCAGATTTTGAAAGACTTTTTAAAATAGCAGTCTGGTTTACGTACGATCTTTCTTTTGACAATGAATCAAATCATTTCAGAGAGATTTGTCATTAGGGGCAGTCAGGAATAGAACTCCAGGCCTCTTGCTCCTGGATTTATATTGTTTTTAATATACCACTCTTCCTCATCTTGCTACTTCTCGTTGTCCATAATTCTTTAGAGTTCCCTGGAGCTTTAGAATCTACATAATTCCTGAAGTTAGGATCCCCACCCACTCCCATTACAACATCAATATTTGGCAATTCTGTTCCCTTTGTTCTTAATGTTCTCTTTCTGTTTGCTTAGATATTAGAAAATTGCATAAATTAATTTTAATGCCTATATTAATAGAGGCTATAGATTGAAATACTTATTTCCCTTTCTAGCCAAAACTTTGTTTATTTAAAAACACACCACTGGAATTACTAAGAGTTCGGGTCATATAGCTGAACAAGAAGAAAGACATCATGGGCAGGCATTTTTCAGGGCCCCTCAAATCACTTGAGGGAGAGCCCAGCTTCACATAAAGGACACAGAAGCAGAGAAGCAGTGGTAACATAGCAGCTAGAACAAGTTAAATAACATGGGTATAAATATTTTAACTAGGGCTTCACATCACTCCCTGTGTTTTAATACTGTATCTCTTCTTTAATCACAAATGCTTCTTTGTTTAGTTTTCTCTTCTGGTTCAAGGGAAAGCAGATTTCAAGAGGGGCCATTTTAACATTTAACAGGAAGGACATTTTCTACAATTATTTTCTCAAATGTAGCAGTTTGTTCAACTTCTTTACTGGATTTCCAGGACTAAAACATATTATTGCTTTTTGTCTACTAATGGCAAATGTAAGTACTTAATTCTAAAATTCTCATCTTCTCTTTAGATTCTATTATTATTCTTAATCTACAAGTTACTTTTTTGATGTTTTAAATCAATGTAAATAAAATCAGTGATAATTTTCAAAAATTATAAAACATATTAAGAGAAAAATAACTAGAAATGTAAATTCATCTTAAGACAGACTCAACTATGTATGGATCAAACATATTCTGTACTGACATAAACCCCATATTAAGTTTTATATAGGTTTCCAAACAAATTTGTTAAAGATTATATTGAATTATTGTGATAAAAATGCTCAATTTTGCTAGAAAAAAATGCATGCCATTGCAACATGAAAAATATAAAAAATAAATAACTCTCAATTGTGTAATTAAAAAAATTAAAAAGACAGTCTCTGTTACTCTAAAATAATATGCTCAATAATTGAGATCATCAGAAAATTAGCTCTGAAGAAAATTTTACATATTCTATAGGCTTTTTGGTCCATTAAAGTCAGGAATTATCAAAATTAATTAATGCCAAAACTTGAGAAGGAAGGTATATTGAATATGCATGTATTAGTATGTTTGTATGCATCTTCTGAGTAAGCCTTTTTTTTTTTCAAAAAAAATAAAATAAGACAAATGCTTAGTAATATCCAAATCTTTTGGTGGAAAGTCTGAAAGTCTTCAGGTGTTTACTAATTTCTCTCAACCTTATGGCTATTGTCTAGCAATACCAACTAGGGATAAAATGAAAGAAACAAGGGTAGAACTACTGGTAAGCTTGGTTAATCTTAAAATATGAAAAAACTATAACAGATGAGTCTCTGCCCTATATACAAAGAATAAAGAATCTAGCCTCCCTTTGCTTGCCTGGAGGGGCCTCCCCATGTCCATTCTTTGAAACTCTGGATTTCTATGGCTTGTATGCCTGTCACTGCACTGATTTCTTCTTTTGCTCCAATCTGGTCTCTCATTTTTAGAGTCTTTTACTGTTTCCTTTCTCATCCTTCTCCTTAGATGATAGTGTTCCCCAGGGTTCTCTTGCTGTTTCTCTTCTCGTTTTAGTCTACATGCCCCTGAAAATCTGCTGCCACCTATCAGCACTTCCTACTTCAATTCTCTGTTTAGAACTTTAACCAGTAACTTCATCCTTTATAATCTCAGCTGAAGCTCATGAATTTTCCCCCAAATCTGTTCTTTCCCACCTACACTGAATTTTATATAAATGGCACCAGCATTTACCCAGTCCTGCAAGCTAGAAATGTGGTTTTCATCTGATCTCAGACTTCACACTTAAACTAACTCATCATGTACAGTTAGACATTAAATGCCACTGATTCTCCATCATAGCTCATGTATTTAAACTTTCCTCTTCTTTCCTGCAGCCACAATGTTAGCTCTGATCCTGACCATCTTTTGCTTGGACTAATAATTCAGTCTACTAACTGGTCCACCCTCCTTCGAGACCCTCCAAACCTCTTGCCCTGCCTAAGCAATCCTTCATGCACACTACCACTGATCTTTAAAAAACCACACATTCAATCAATATTAAACTCTTCAAGCTTCCTACTGCTTTCAGAGATTTCCAAAGGAAAATTTCTCAGCACGCGTACACCTGCTCTGGCAGGTACTAGTCAGTCTTCAAGACTCTGGCAAACTGCTAGTCGGTCTTCAAGAACTAGATCAAATGTTTTCTTCTGTGAGATCCTTCCTGACCTACTGATACAGTGTTAATCACCCCTTCTGGCAATAGTATTGCACATGCTGCATATCTCTTTTTCATATTTACTCACACTGGTATGATTATGTGTTTACATGACTGTACTGCCTCTGGACTGTCAACTCTTTGAGGCTCTGGTTGTAACTATTTATTTCTGCGGCTAGGGGCCTTAAGCTTTCTGCAGAAAAATACACCAATTCCCTCTAGGAACATGGGAGACTAAAAGAATTTGTTTAATTTGGAACCTAATCTGGCAACTGTTTAGAGCATAAAGTGGAATGAGTGGAAAACAGGGATGAGGAAACAAATAGGAAATAAGTTGCTGTGGAACAAACACAGAAGAATGACAAAGTCCTGGATAAAGACAGTGCCAGGGGTCTGCTGAAAGGGCACTGCTGAATTTTGGAGAAAACTATGTGCCTATTCATAAAATTTCATTTCTGACATTCAAGGAATGTTTTTAAAATTGTGTTTAATAACATTTGTAGGCAATTTGGAATATAAATATATTCATTGTGTTTCCCCTCCCCTAAATATCCTTTTGCATCATTGGGAGGTGAAACAGATGCTCAGGAAGCATGACTGTTACTTGTAATTTCAAAAATGACATATTTCTTAGTTTTAAAAAAGAAGTCTAGTAGTATAGCATGATCTATAAAACTGTATTGCCAATTTGGAAATAAATATTTCTATGATAAAGGCAAAAGATATTCTTCTTTTTGAAATATGCACATCATTGGATATGCTTTGTATGTATAAGGCATAAGATTACCTTCTGAAGAAGAATCTGATGCATTTTTCTTTCTAGAAGACTCAGTGTTCTTAACTCATCATTCTTAAAGAAGTCTTACAGAGGGTAACTGATAACTGTCAATTCTATGCTACACTTTTAACTTTAGAATTTATTTTTAGTAAAGAAATATTATAAAATAAATTAAGAAAAAACAGTAGCACTTTGGTTTTAAAAATCTTCAGAGAACAGCAATTCTGCAACACTGTTACTTTGAACATTTTAGTTACTTCAGTATTAATGACCTACATTTTTTTCCTCTCACTTGGTACTGAAATTGTTCATTTGCTAACACATATTTGAAGGAAAAAAACACCCACAACCTTTAATGAGCAGTTAATACTGGCAGGTAAAGATGAAAGGGTGTTTACAGAGGTGAACCATGAGGTGCAATCAGGGTCATAAGATGTCATGAGAAATCAAAGTTATAAGGGAACAAAGGGAAACAGAAATGCTAGTAAAGAGAGTCCTCTGGCCCATGAGAGAGAGAAGGAGAGGCAGTGTCTAGAGCTGAGAGCCCCAGTTTTCTGTAGGCAATTTCAGGTAACTTGGTTAAGTCTCTGTTTATTGCAACCAAAAGAAACCAATCAAAATAAAAGGTAGTCTTATCCCTACTTTGTAAATTGAGTGACAGAAATTTAAAAGAATGGAAGTCACCTATCTACTATCAGATGGTCATAACGTGTTTTAGTTGGTAATGGAATATAAACCTCTTAAAGTCAAATAAATGTTTTCTTCACAGATGTTTTCTTAAATCTAAAGAGTGATCAGAATTATTAGGAGAGTTTATAACACACCAATTTCCATGCCCTGACTGGGACCTATAGATTCATAATCTTCAGGGATATGACTGTGTCTTAGTTTCAGAAGTTTAAATGAGTTCCCTGACATTATTCTGATGGTCAGTCATTCAGATTGAGAGCTAAAATGTCTACTTTTAAAATAACTTAAAACTTACAAATTTGTCTCTTTGTAAAATTAACTAAAGTCCTATTTTTGAATTATATATACATTGAGAGAGAAAAAAGTTTGATTTAACATTATTGAATAAGAACTATAAAAATGCAGAAACCTGGATGTTGCTAACTATTGATTCCTATAAGGAAAAGAAATTAGAATTTATTGGTCATATTTCCAATATTTGAGCATTAGAAAGAAGTCCACCATAGTCTAGTCATACAAATGTGGCTTGCTAGATACTAGAAATTTATTCATTATATAACTTAAATGTGGGAACACAGGCAAAACATAACACTCTGAGTTCACAACTGGTTGAATATTTTAAGCAAGGTAATGCTTTCAAGCTGTCAATTTTAATATTAGTCAGTATACAGAAACTAAAAATATATCCATGGTAAGCTCAAATAAAGGCAGGCGGGATACATAAGAGTCCATGGAATGAGACCAAAAAACACTAACTAAAAGTATACTGCCTTGATTTGAGGTTTGGGATTGCTTTTGAGCTCACCTTGGGCTCTCTGGGCTGCTGTGCTGCAATGCCACACTGTAGATTTCTATCATCTTTTTCTTAGTTTTGATACATCTCTCCCAACTGTCATACATATAGGACAGTGGGGGTGAAGTCAAGGCACACATTTGCTACTTATCAACTAGGGTGAACAGAAGAAAGTACATTTGGTTTTGCAAATAATTGTAGGTCTGAGTATATGTGGCTACTACTGGGGAAATCCTACTTGTAGATAGATGATATAGATATATAGATATAGATACAGACACAGACACAGATATAGGTATAGATACAGATATATATATATATATATACCTTTCCCTAAGGTCCATAGCATGGCTACACTGGACAAAGGAATGATTTACATCCCTGGCAGGACAAAGTGGAACAACAAAAGATTTCATCACACAGATCAGAATGGCATACAATGTAAAATCTCTGAATTATTTCTAGAATTTTCCATTTAGTATTTTTAGCAATGAGTGACCTATGACCTATTACCTAAGAAAAATGAGGCTGACTAATAAAGAGCACAGCAATCTTGACATGAGGAAGACCTAGCACAATTACCTTTGGAGGCTCTAAAATCTATCCCACAAGCCACTGGATGTGTGTGATGATTAATTTTATATCAACTAGACATAGAGTCCTCAGATTTAACATTATTTCTGGATGTGCTATGAGAGTGTTTCCCAATTAGATTAGTATTTAAATTTGTGGGCCTAGCAAAATAGATTGTCCTCACTAATGTTGAATTGAAGGCCTGGATAGAACGAAAAGATAGAAGAAGAAGGAATTCACCCTTTTTTTCTTTTTGCCTTCCTAATTGAGCTTGAACATCAGTCTTCTCCTGCCATTGATTAAGGATTTGTGCCATAGGCTCCTCTGATTCTCAGGCATTCAGACCTGGACTGGAATTACATCACCTGCTTTCCTGCGTCTCCAACTTACAGAAAGCAGATTTTGGGATTTCTCAGCCTCCATAATCATGTGAGCTATTCCTTATAATAAATCTCTTCCCAAATATATCCTCTTGGTTCTGTTCTTTGGAGGATGCTGACTAATATGATGTTATGATGTATATTCTGCCATTGCACTGGTTAACTATGAAGTAATTTTTGGAAGCTACAGGGTTATAAAAACTGTTACTTATTACACAAAGTTTCCACTGTCTTTTCTTGGTTTTGATCTTTTCCATTAGTGAAAAAAAATCTTATTAGCCCTCTTTTCCTCTTCTTCCTCCCACCCATTTGCTTATTAAACTCTTATTTCCTGAGTTCAACAGAGAAAAAGACAAAAGCTATTTTTTAATATTCATCCTTGGGCTGGCAACAGAGAGGAGGTTTGATCATTAAATTGGATCTGGGCTCATTTTTATAAATGCCACTTTTAAGTAAGTGAAAACTAGACAATGTTCCCTAAGGACAAATGTGAAAGTAACAGTCTAATGTAGGATCACCAAACAAGTCAAAAAGCCTGTGCTCTTGTTTCCATTCTACTTCATATACACTAAGACATTAAGTGTCACTTACGAAAGATGCTGTTAGTGCCTTGCCCATATCTGTTCAGCCTTTACCATTTCAGTCCATGTCTCTTCTACTTCCAACATCCAGCACTTAAATCTCTAGCAGAGAACTCTCCCTGTATCACAGAGTGCACTCTGCCTATGCATGTGGCTATGCTTCCAGAATCATGCCTTGATTGGTATATGAATGTCCTATCCCCTCACTCCATTTGTGGTATAACTGTGAGGTGTGTAAGATCCATTATGGTAGGAGAGACCAAGTACAAGTCCTTAGTACTGATTCCTCTTCTCTGGCCAGGAATGTAATTCAAATGCAATGTGCCATCCTAGATGAAATGGCAGAGATTTCATGACTTAAAGCTGAATCATCCATCAATGACTTAAAGCTGAAGGATGGTCATCTCCATCATATCCCAAATTAATTCACCATTCTGGACCTGCAAAAACAGCCTAGAACACGGCACATGACAGTCAAATACAACAAATTTAATGAAACAACAGCTTCATTTGCAGTTTCTGTGCTAAATGTGCTATATCTGTTCTACAGCAGAGTAAGAGAGCCTCTGATACAGAGTATACAACTACTGAACTGATAAATATTTTTCCATACCTATCAGAAAGAAGAATCAGAAGCAGTTCAGATTCACATGGTTGCATAACAATATGTTCTTGATAACATACCAAGACTGTTAACTTTCTCGCTGTCCAACACAATATAGTTTGAAGGGACCTTGATCACTTGGACATCCTTCAGAAAGTCACACCAGTGCATTGTTTTGATGTTTGCATGCTACTTAAACTTGAGCAGTGGCTAGCAATAAGGACAACCATACTGTGACATATGTCAGACAGATAGTGGGAGATAAATCCTCCTAACTCAGGAGTGTATCACATTGGTGAAGTTTGTAGTAGTCCAATTGTCTGGGACATATGCCCCAAGGTAAAGAAGAAATTATTATACTTTGCACATCTAGCACCAAGAAAGAAACATGACCCTTAACATGGCCTCTTCAGATTTTAAAGTCAGTTCTGCCCCATTTCATACTATTCACTGATTTGCTCATCAGGTGAGTTGGATGTCAAACTGATAAAGCCTAATATACCAAATATACTGAGAACATATAAATAAGCTTTAGGAACAGGTAGACTAGACTTCTGTGTTTCACTGACACTTTTTTCATACTTACGGCATCATGGGAGGTTCCATATGACCAGCTAATGGAGCTAGGATAAAACCTGGACTTGGTTCATTGATGGGCCATTGCGATAAATTGTTGGAGGCTGAAAACTCCTCACTCAGTGATAGCCCTGAAAAGCAATAGTAAGGACAAATCCTTGCATTGGGCAGAGCTTTAAGCAGTGTATTTAGCCATCAGTTGTGCAGGGGAAGAATATATATTCAAGAGAAGGATATACAAGGACTACTGAGCAGCTGCAAATGACTTGAATGTTTGGTAAGTGGCTTTGGAAAAAGCAAGATTGGAAGACTAAGGATAACAATGTCTAGAGAAGAAACAGTGGAAAGAATTGCAGAAGTAGGCACAAAGTATGTAGATCTTAGCCTCTTGTATAAACATCTTCTGAATTAGATGCACTGAACAAACAAATGGATAGAATTATGTGTCTAGTAGAACAAGTTGTTTTGTTTTTCTTGGCTACTACACTTATTGTGTAATGGCCTATGAAATGAATAATTACTGTGACGTGGATGTAGGCTATGTATGGGCTCTCTCTTACAAAACTGTTCAAGCTACTTCCTCTGTCAAGTGACTGATTTCTCATAATCAGAGACAAACTTGCAACTTGGTTGCAAGTTGATAATATCTGACCTTTTTCTACCTGGAAAGGGCAGCAATTTTTCATTATTGGGATCAATAAATATTTTAGATATGGGTTTAGCTTTTCTAAGTGTCTCATCTAGCAATACTATCCAAGCGATTGAAAAATGGGAGATTTATCATCACAAGATGGTGTATGACACCTCCTTGAACTAAAGAACCCATATTACAGCAAAGGAAAGATGACGAAATGTAAATGACTGTGAAATATCATTCATTTTACAATATATTGCATTACCCCAAATCTGCCAGCCTGACAAAATATTGGATTCGTTTCTTAAAGGCACAAGTAAACAAAACAGTCTGTAGATACCACTGTTACCCTGTGGGATCTGGATAGTATCCTTTAAATGCCAGTAGCTACTATATGGTGCTGCAGTAAGTGGAATACATAGCTCTGAGAACCAAAAGGTCAAACTAAGAGTGCCCTTTTATTATCTCTCCAAGTGACCCACTTGGGTGGTGTGTGCTTCCCATGTTCCACTTTCAACTCAGCAGTAAAAGACACACTTGATTTCCAAGGTGTGGTAGTGGTGCAAGCATGTATTTACAAGGGAGGATAGAGTAAGGGTTCTACTGAACTATGGCTGCTACCTGATCATTTTGTTATCCTGATCCTGATATATTAGAAGGAAAATATAAAAGAGTAAGCATGCTGACACAAATAATAAATCATAATCATAATGAGGAGAGAGAAGTATTGATGCAAAATGATAACAAGCAGTATGCCTTAGAATTCAGGGAACTCACTGAGGAGCCCTTGATGCCCTCAAGCCTAGTGATAACCACGGACAAACAATTACAGCAACCTCTGTCTGAAAAGGTCATAGTAACCAGGGGCTCAGACCCCTCAGGATGAAAGTCTTTGTTACCCATAGGACAAACAACCTACACCTACAGAAGTACTGGCCAAGGATGAGAGGAATCTAGAATTAGTAATAGAGGAGGGGCATGATGATTACTAATTCTAGTTTTAAGATTAATTGCAGCAGTAAGGACTACAAAATCTACCATTAACTGTTCTGTACTAAGTTGTTGGGTATTTAAAAGAAATTGTTATCTCTTGCCACCCAGAAGAATATATAGCAGGATGGGGTGAAATTAACTGAGGCATCAGTGGATATTAATAGTGGCAGGTTGGATTATAGCAAACACCCATAATAACTTAGCCCTTAATATTTCAATGCATGCCAGCCCAACTGTCAACTGCAGTTCTTGCGTCTCTTTATCTGACTTCTTTCTCTGGCTATTGAAGCCTCTTCTGCCCTTGAACATGGGAAGACAGATTGCAATAGAATTAATACCCCCACGAAAAGCCCTCAAACAATTATGGGCATGCCTCAGAGGTACTGTGGGCTTAGCGCCAGACCACTGCAATAAAGCAAATGTTGCAATAAAGCGAATCACAAATTTTTCAGTTTCCCAGTACATACAAAAGTTATGTTTATACTATACTGTAGTCTCTTAAGTGTGAAATAGCATTATGTATAAAAATGTATATAACTTAACTAAAAATACTTCATTGCTCAAAAATGCTGACAATCATCTGAGCCTTTCAGCAAGTTGTAATGTTTTAGGTGGTAAAGGGTTCTGCCTCTGTGTTGATGGTCTGCTTGCCGACTGATCAGTCGGTGGTGGTTGCTGAAGGTTGAGGTAGCTGTGCCAGTTTCTTAAAAATAAGACAACAATCAAGTTTGTCACACTGATTGATTACTTCTTTCATAAAATATTTATCTGTAGCATGCAACCCTATTTGATAGCATTTGACCCACAGCACAACTTCTTTCAAAATTGAAGTCAGTCCTCTCAAACCCTGCCGCTGCTTTACCAAGATTTTTTTTTACCAACTAAGTTTTTGTAATATTCTAAATTCTTTGTTGTTATTTCAACAATGTTCATAGTATCTTCATCAAGAGTAGATTCCCTTTCAAGAAACCACATTCTTTGCTCATGCATAAGAAGCAACTCTTTATCCACTTAAGTTTTAACATGAGATTGCAGCAATTCAGCTACATCTTCAGGTTTTACTTCTAATTCTAGTTCTCTTACTATTTCTACAGTATCTTCACTGAAGTCTTGAACCCCTCAAAGTCATCCTTGAGGGTTGGAATCAATGTCTTCCAATTCCTGTTAATGCTGATGTTTTGACTTCCTTTCAGGAATCATTAAATGTCATCTAGAATGATGAATCTTTTCCAGATGCTTTCAATTTACTTTGCCAAGATCCAACAAAGGAATCACTATCAATGGCAGCTATAGCCTTATGAGAAATATTTCTTAAATAATAAGATTTGAAAGTCAAAGTTACTCCTTGATCCATGCGGCTGCAGAATGGACGTATTGTTTGCAGGCATGAAGGCAACATTAATTTATATATCTCCATTTGCACTCTTGGGTGACTAGGTGCATTGTCAATGAGTAGATTAAACTTAATCATTTCTAGCTTACAATTCAAAGTGGGAGATATGTGACTCTGCCTTTTACTTGAACAGTTAGAGGCCATAATAGGATTATTAAATGGACTAATTTCAATAATATTGTGTCTCAAAGAATAGGAAGGCCAAAGAGAGGGAGAAAGTTAAGGGAATGGCTGGTTGGTGGAGCAGCCAGAACAGACACAGCATTTATCAATTAAGTTTGCCGTCTTATATGGCATGATTTAGTGGTGCCCCAAAACAATTACAATCATTACATCAAAGGTCACTGATCACCAAAATAGATATAATAATAACAATATAGTTTGCAAGAATTACCAAAATATGACACAGAGACATGAAATAAGTATGTGCTGTTGGAAAAATGGCACTGATAAACTTGCTTGATGCAGGCAGCGTTGCCATAAACCTTCAATAAAGACCCCAATTCCATTGTCCCTCAGATGAAATAACTCTGGGGAACATGCATTACATTTTTCCCCAGAGTCTTTCTGTAGGATTGAGTTTCAGTTGTGCACCAAGAAAACACATGAATTAATAACACTTGCCTAATAAAACTGACATTATTGGCTTCCTTCCTGCCTTGTCTTTCTTCCCCAATCCTCTACTGAAGTTTGTTGGGGCTACTTTCACAATAAACAAATTGAATTTGAATCTTTTTTTCAGAGTCTATTTTTGGGGAAATTCAAAATGAGAGAGCAACTAATCTCCGAGTGCCTCAACTTCCCCTTTTGTTAAGTAACTTTTTCCTCTACATCGTCAATAAGCCATTTTTTTCTTTAAACGGACAAATACAGGCCTTGCAAGGCGTATACTTTCAGCTTTACCCTTACAAATAATACATAAATAAATGAGCCTGTGTTCCAATAAAACCTTATTTATAAAAAGAGACTGCTAACCAGATTTAGTCCATGAACTATAATTTGCTGATCCCTGCTCTAAATTAATTCCAAGTTTCTGTCATCATCTATAAAATTCAGTATTGTATGCCTCTGAATTCAGAAAACACTTTGGAAATCCTACAAATTGCAAGAGATTATCAATAGCTCTACAAAGAGATTATAAAGTTTATAAAAGTCAAACAATCTAAAATTTTTGCTAAGCTTTACAATTTAAAAATTTATTCTCTAATGATTAAAGTGATGTATTATTGTTGTTGTTTTTACTATCTTAAAAGTATATAATTATTTGTATTATATTGTAAATTGACAAAAATATTGTACATATGTATGAGGTAAAAATGATATTATGATATAGGTATACAAAGTGGAATGATTAAATCAAGCTACTTAACATATGCCTCTCCTCAAACATTTACTATTATTTTGTGATGAAAACATCTGAAATTTACTATCTTAACAATTTTAAAATATACAATACACTATTTTGAACTATAGTCATCATACTCTGCAATAGAGTTCAAAAAACTTTTTCCTTTTCTTTAACTAAAACTTTATATTCTTTAAACAATATCTCCTCATATCCTCCACCCCAGCCTCTGGTAACCACCATTCTATTTGTTTCTTTGAGTTCAATTGTTTTAGATTCTATACATAAGTGAAACTTATTATTTAATAAGTTTCCTTGCCTGACTTATTTCACTTAGCATAATGCTCTCACGGTTCATCTGTTTTGCCACAAATGACAGAATTTTCTTCCTTTTTAAGACTGAGTGGTATTCCATTGTGTATATATACACTACATTTTCATTATCCATCCATCCAATAATGTACATTTAGGTTGATTCCATAACTTAGCTATTGTGAATAACGCTGTAGTGAATATGAGAGTGCAGATATCTCTTTGACATATTGATTTCAAATTCTTTGGATACATACACAGAAGTGGAATTGCTGGATTATATGGTAACTCTATTTTTAGTTTTTTGAGGAATCTCCATATAGTTTTTGTTATTGCATGGTCATTTTTCACAGAAATAGGAAAAAATAATCCTAAAATTCATATGGAACCACACACACACAGTCACACACAAAGGCAATCTTGAGCAAAAAGAACAAAATTGAAGACACCGCACCACCTGATTTCAAACTATAATATTAATCTATAGTAATTAAAACAGCATGGGACTGGCATAAAAACAGACACATTTGTCAATGGAATAGAAGAAAGAACCAAGAAATGAACTTAAACATTTACAGTCAATTGATTTTTGATGAAAGTGCAAGAATACAATGGGAAGAAGATAGTCTCTTCAATAAAAAGTATTGGAAAAAATGCAGAAAAAGAATGACATTGGATCCTTATCTCATCCTTTATAGAATAAACTCAAAATGGATTAAAGACTGAAATGTATTACCCAAAACTGTGAAACTACTCTGAAAACACAGTGGTAACACTATGCAACGTTGGTCTGGGTATTGATTTTTTTTTTATGTGACCCCAAAAGTTCATGCAACAAAAGCAAAACTAGACAAACAGGATTACATCAAACCAAAAAGCTTCTGTATAGCAAAGCTACAATTAGCAGAGTGAAGAGAGAAACTACCAATTGGGAGAAAATATTTACAAGCATCTATTTGTTAAGTGGTTAATATTTGTAATATAAAAGGAAATTAAACAACTCAATAGCAAGAAAACATCCTGATTAAAATATGGACAAGGGGCCTGACTAGACATTTCTCCAAAGAAAACATACAATGATCAACAGATATATGAAAATTGCTCAACATTACTGCTGTGGTTTGAATGTTTGTCTCCTCCCAAATTCATTTTGAAATTTAATTATCATTATAAAAGTATTAGAGGGTGGAACCTTTAAAAGGTGATTAGGCCAGGAAAGCTCTGCCTTCATGAATGCATTAATGCTGTTCTCACAGGAATGGGTTTTTGTGAGTGGGTTCCTTACAAAGGAGGAATGTGCTTTCATTCTCACCCCCTCTTGATCTTCCACCATGGGGTGATGCAGCAAGAAGTTCCTTGCCACATGCTAGCCTCTTGAGTTTTGTCTTTTTAGCCTCCGGAACTGTGAGTCAATGAATTTCTGTTCATTATAAATTACTCAGTCTGTGGTATTCTGTTAGAGCAACACAAAACAGTAAGACAATCACCAATTATTAGGAAAATGCAAATTAAAACCAGAATGAGATATCACCACAAGCCCATCAGAATGCCTACTATCAAAAACATGAAAACACCCCGGGCAACATAGCAAGATCCCATCTCTACTAAAAAAAAAAAATGTTTAGCTGGGAATCATGGCTTACACTCGCAGTCCAAGCACCGAGAAACTGAGGTGGGGGAACTACTTGAGACTAGGAGTCTATGGCTACAGCGAGCAATGATCATGCCACAGAACTCCAGCCTGAGCAACAGATACAGACTGTCTCAAAACAAAAACAAAAACAAAAATAATAAAAGAGATGAAAGATGATAAGTTGTTGGCGAGGGTGTGGAGAAAAGAAAACCCTTGTACATTGCTGGTAGGACTGTACAATCATGAAAAACTATATAGAGCTCCCTCAAAAAACCTAAACATAATTGTTTTTGAACATTTAGCATTAAGACATTGACAGTTATAAGAAAATTGAATTTGAAAAATAACGTCCACTGGGAAAATTGCTCTTTTTAATATGGCAGGCCTTCTTGACAATATTATTCTGCACAAGTTAATTATAGCTTAAATCAGAACAAAATCACATCCAACTTAGAATGCTCAGGAAGAAACAGTACACATAACATATATAATAACTAAGAAGCATAAAAAGGTTGTTCTTTCAAGTGTAATGATATAAGGAAATCAATTATGGAAGCAATGTAAGAGAAATTGTTTTCATTTAACCCCAATAAAGATGGAAGTGGTTTGTACAAATCATCACTTTTAAATTGCTAAAAATATATTAAATATTGAAGTGCCAAATAAAATGCATTGCTATAAATCGCTTTTTAAAAGTATGAGATGTAATTTAAAGTCATTGAGAAATTTATAAAGCAAATCTTGGTATAAGCAACTATAAATTAACTAAATCCATATGTGGGTCATCTTTTCTCCCCCTTCATTTTTAACAAGGCAGGATACTTTAAAGGATAAAATAAAATGATCTAGAAACTAACAAAAATAGCTACAGAATAAATTAATAAATTACAATAAAAAGTGTAATTTGGTCAAACATAGTTTTTTAAACTTTAAACAATGATGTAAGAGTTTTTCATTTTCATCCAATTGTGTGTTTTTATATCTTTTTTACAATTATAATGTGAGTTATAAACTATAACAGTGTTTGAAACAACCCAAATACTTTTTTATATTTAGTTGAAGGCAAAATACATGTTTCTTTCCTTGTAAAGTACAGTGGGCAACCTATAAATCTCTAACACGGATTAAAATTCAGCTTAGTCAAAACACATATACAGGCTGAGAAATCTGCTATGTTTATTTTTCCTTTTAAAATTGGAATAGTATTTATGCCCTTATCTTACCTATGTCCTTATTTCTGCAACTTGTCCTAAATGCTAGGTAAATATCAATTAGTAAATTATGAAATAGCATTAGTCTAGCTTTAAAAAAATCAGCGACAGAGGTTCACATAGGGAAAAAACAGAGTTTGCTTCATGAGATTGAGGTTTTTCTTTCATGTAAAAAGTTGGATATAATTCTTTATTTAAGAGACTCAATTGCATTAATTCTGAAAGGAGACCAGACCTATGAACTATCCCTTTATTTTCCATAACCATGTTTTTTCCTTCTAAAGTTATATTAAGTAAAGAAAAATCAGTGTGTTGCATTTATATTGAGACAATAAATTGTAACAAAATGGAAAAATAACATTGAGCATACCATCATTATAATTGCACAATCATGGGTAATCACATATACAAAAATATACTTTATTGCACTTATACCTAACCAAAACTTAACACATCTCCATTTTTATCAATGAAATGTGGCATCTAGAAAATAAAAAATAAAACAAATAAGTACCCAAAGTGTTAGAAGAAACTTAGAAGGCCAGCTTCCTAATGGTGACATCACAATTATCTTCTAAGCCTATAAAGCATTTACTGTATCCTTGATCTCTGATCAAAAAATATAAAAGATGAGAAAAAGTAAGTTTATTTAATTTGAATATCAAATCAGTAATTTCAGTCAAAAATCACATGAGGAGTTGTTTGAAGGGTGAGAAGAATGAATCAATGAAGAAAACCTTATTTTTCAGATATATGCAGTCAGGTAAAATATGCATGAAATACAATTGATGGAAAATATCGAAACAACAATTTTAAGAATGTTTTTGACATAAAGACAGGGAGAAGTGAAAAAACTGCATGTGATTGATGTGAATAGCTCAAGTATGGTGGAAAAGTTGCCTTGGAACTCAATAAAATAGTTAAAATAAGATTCAAAGGCATCAAAAAGGTAATTTGAAAAGAGAGAGGGAGAGAATACCAATGCAATAAAAAACATCAAATTGGTTTTAGAAGTGACTAGTTGGCAGACAGCCCTAAGGGAAGAGACAGAGTTATCAGAGTAATTGAGGCAAGGCACAAGGAACATACTAAAGATAAGCAGAAAATATGGATAACGCAGAAATGAAATCTGCCGAAAGATGAGACAAAAGCAGGGCTTAATTTCATCTTTCCAAAAATTAGTCTATCATTCACTTCACCATTGTGCACATTATTGTTATTTTTATTAGCATAGATGGTAACACTATATGCTTAGCTACAACACAGCAGGAATGAAAACAAGTGTTCTAAGAAATGCTGTGGTTTCCTTTCCTTTATAGTTAACAACGTATTAATGTTTTCTCTTTAGACGAGAATGAGATAGGCAAAGGAAATAACTATTCCTTCATGGGGCTATGGAGGAAATAGCAAAGGTCAAAACTTATTGGAAAAACTTTGAACTTCGAAGGGAAATCATTTAAAAAGAAAGAAATGCTTTGCAATTGTAGCAACTTTTTATTTTCAGATTAATACAAAATGTGTCATATACCCATTTAGTGCTTTATATACCCTGAGAGACAGCTTGAATATCTTATTCTATTCCATCCTCAGTATATCCTTGAGTGATAGGCAAGTATTATCCTACTTTGCAAAGTATTTAACACAACTTTATTCACCTACAGACAGTATAGATTGACATTTCATGTCCTCTTTTAGTTTCTGCCATATTCCCTTACCAATGTTACCAGCTTCCTACAGCCAAACTGAACTCTTCACTGCTCTCTGGCTGCACATGTCACTTTCACATTGCCATACCTGTGGCAGACATTGTTATGTGCTCACCAAACTCATTTCCTTCTTCTAGGAACCCAGCTTAAACTATATCTCCCAGTGCTTTTTGCAGATAAACAAGGCCATGTGACCATGTTCTGGCCAACAGAGTGCTGGCAGAAATGATATACTCAATTTCTATGCCTGTCCTCCAAAATCTCCCCCTCCATCTGCCACATAAGCACTCTGCTTCCATATCTTTCTTCTCCTATCTCCAGGCCACATATAGAAGACACAGTGGAGGATGACAACGACCTGCACTCTAGGTTTGATATCCTGCCTCATCCATGGGAGAATGCTTCCTGAATGTTGAAGTGAACTGCCATGTGGGCAAGAAATATATCATTCCTCTGTTAAGCCACTAAAATGTTGGATTATTGAATAGCAGTAAGTTTTTCCTAACTCATAGTATAACTTAACTCTTCTGCTTCACCTATTTAGATAGAAACTCTGTAATGAAACTCAAGTGAACCTACTCCCAGAAAACTTTCCTGACCACTTCAGCACGTCCTGGTTTTCTCTACTACTAATCAGTTCTGTTTACTATTTCATGTGCATAAAGTCAGGTTCACTGATGTATAATTTATTTAATAAAAATAATCTTTCTAAAGTGTACAGATCAATACGTTTTAGCAAATGTATATAGTCATGTTACCATCACTACACTGAAGACGCAGGACATTTCCATCACCCCTAAAAGCTGCATCATTGCCTTTTCCATCAATTCTCTTCCTACTTGTGGGCCTATAGTTTTGCTTTTCTAAAATGTCATATAAATGGAAGCATATCATTTGTAGCCTTTTGTGACTGGCTTCTTTCCCTGAGCATAATGCTTTTAGGAATAACTCATGTTATTGCCTCTATCAGAAGTTTGTTTCTTTTTATTGCTGAGTACTATTTTTTTTTAATGGATGAACCACAATTTGCTTATTCATTCCCTAGCTGATGGACACTCACATATAAGTCTCTGTATCTTGTATGATTTAATTTCTCTTGGATAAATACCTAGGAGTGAAAGCGTCGAAATACATATTAGGTATAAGTTTAACTTTTTAAGAAACTTCCAAACTTCTTCCCAATATGACTGCACTATTTTGTATCCCCAACAGCATTATGTAAGTTCT
This sequence comes from Cacajao melanocephalus, assembly GCA_963573385.1. Taxonomy (NCBI): domain Eukaryota; kingdom Metazoa; phylum Chordata; class Mammalia; order Primates; family Pitheciidae; genus Cacajao; species Cacajao melanocephalus. The sequence goes on along the minus strand of CAUYLG010071457.1, from coordinate 10,461 downwards.
AGTACCTCCACATTCTTGACAATGCTTAATGGTCATAATAAAAAAAAATTAGTCATTCTAATAGATGTGTAGTGGTATCTCATTGTGGTTTTAATTTGCATTTCCCTAGTGATGAATGCTTCTGCTGCTATGAGTTATCTTTTCATGTGCTTACTTACTATTCATGTATCCTCTTTGATAGAAGTGTCTTTTTAATTTTTTCCCCATTTTTAGCGGAATTTTTTATTTTCTTTCATAGAATTTTGAGAGTTCTTTATATATTCTTGTTATAAGTCCTTTTTCAGATATACGGTTTGCAAATATTTTTTCCCTGTCCATGGCATCTTTTCATTCTCTGTGCAATGTCTTTCAAAGAGCAAACCTTTGTGGTTTTTAAATATCCAATGAAGTCCATCATCTTTTTTTAATTTTGTAGATTATATGTTTTACGTTGTATCTAAACAACATTTGCCTAACTCAAGATTACAAAGGTTTTCTTTTATAATTTCTTCTAGATGTTTTGTAGTTTTAGGCTTTACATTTAGGCCTATCATTCATTTTGAGTTAATTTTTTACAAATGATGTGAGATACTGCTAGGAGTTTATTTTATTTTTGTATATAGACATCCAATTACTGAGAGCACCATTTGTTGAAAAAGCTATTATTTCTCCACTGAATTGCCTTTGTACCTTTGTATAAAAAATAGATTGTCCATAGATATAGATAGATAGATAGATAGATAGATAGATAGATAGATAGATATGGGTTAATTGTGAACTCCGCTTTATTACATTTTTCTATTTTCTACGTAATACCAATGAGGCCACACTATTTTGATTATTGTAGCTTTTAATCAATCTTGAAATCAGGTAGTGTCAGTCTTCTAACTTTGTTCTTTTTTACAAATTTATTCTGGCTATTACAGGTTCTTGGTATTTTCATATGGATTTTAGAATAAACTTTTTACATTAAAAAAAAACCTGCTGGGATTATGGCAGGTTATATTGAACCTATAGAACAGTTCAGTGTGAACTGACATCTTGAGTTTTGACATAAACACAGTATACCTCTCTATTTATTTGTGACTTCTTTCATTTCTTTCTGCAATGCTTTAAAATTTTTAGTACATAGATCTTACACATCATTTGTCAGATTTACCCTAAAAATTTTCAGAATATCTATTGCTATTGTAAATGTTATGTATCCTATTATCTTGCTAAACTTACTTATTAGTTCTATGTGTTTTAAAAAGTAAATTACTTCAGATTTTCTACATAGGTAATCAGATGTTCTGCAAATAACAGTTTTAATTCTTTCTAATCCAGACTTTTCTTTCTTTTTATTGTTTTGTTGCAGTTTGCTAGAATTTCCAGACTACATTGAATAGAAGCAGTAAGAGCAGACATCTTCAATTTATTCTAGTTGACACTTTTTTTTCTTTTCATATTTTGTTTTCCACACACTTTGGTATTTCACCTGTATTGATCTTTACTGATGAGCATATTGAGGAATGGAAAGAAGCATGTGGCTTCTACTGCTATCAATGTCTAATAATAAACACTAGTTTACTTACTGATTGATTTTAAGTCTTTCTTTGCATATAGGATGAAACATTTGTGGGTTATTAAGGGGAGATAATATGAAGAAGTCCACTTAAGTACACTTGAGTAATTATCAGCTATGAAAATATGTAATTGATCAAATATTAAAGGGTAACTCATTTAAAAAGACTGGGAATGCCTAGTGCTGGCAATGAGGTAGAGCAACTTGAAACTCATGTATTGTAAGAATACAAAATGAAGCATTCACTGTGGAAAACCCAGCATGTTCTAAAGGTAAATACTTCTTATACAGTCCAGCAATGCCATTTCTAGTTACTCAAAAGTAATGAAGACAATATGTTTATACACAGATTTGTACATTAACATTCATAAGTGCTTTATTTGTAATAGCCAAATAGACTATAAAACAAAACCAAATGTTCATCAACCAATAGAAATAAAAACAAATTATGATATACCAATACAGTGGAATACTACTCCAGTGAATATAAATGAATGAATAATTGATACACACAGTGTCATGAATGAATCTCAAAATAATTATACTGAGTAATAGAAATTAGAAGCTGGGTAAAGTCAGTTCCTGTAGTCCCGGCTACCAGAAGGCTGTGGCAGGGCGATTGCTTGAATCCAGGAATTCTGGGATCACTATGCCAATAGGGTGACCTCCTGGGAGTGGGAGACCACCAGGCTGTCTAAGGAGGGGTGAACTGGACCAGGTTAGAAACAAAGCAGGTAAAAACTCCTGTGCTGATTAGTAGTAGAATTGCATCTGTGAATAACCATTGCACTCCAACCTGGGCAACTTAGTGAGACCTGCTTCTTAAAGAAAAAAGCAGTAGCAGCAGCAGAAGAAACAGCAGCCACAAGACAAAAAGAATGTCATTTTTGTAAAGTTCTAGAAAATGGAAATGAATTGATAGTGATCAAAAGCAGATAAGTGGTTACCTGGGACCAGGAGGCCAGGGAAGAATAAAGAGAGAAATTTTCAAAGAGCATATGGAAACTTTTTGGGCTAATGTCTATTTTTGTGATCTTGATTGGAATAGCAATTTGATGAAAATATATCAAAGCTTATCAAAATGTATACTTACACATGCAATGTATTATATGTTTATTATGCCTCAATAAAGCTGTTTTTAAAAAAGAAACCTTGGGGAAAATTGTAATTTTTATTCAGTTAGATTAACTTTCTTAGAACTAAATGTCTTCTGAAACTGTCCGAGTTACAAGCATATCAAAACAAGTGTGTAAAGGTGAGGGCTCAGGGGTCTGGAAGGTATGTTTTCTTATCTAGACCCTGAATTTTCCATAAACACTTTAAATTCTTTAAAAAAATCATCATAGAATGGCTTAGTAAAATATTCTGATTAATATTCCTTGATTAAATTTTAAAGTATACCTTTTTAACTATAAAACTGTTGTCTTCAGAAAAAGAAATGGAATGATATCAAGATTTATACGACCAAAATTAAAATTTCTTTATATGCATGTGGTCTCTCCAATCATTTTCATTAATAAGTCTGAAAATAATGTTACTTTGAGTATATTTTTCAAGCATTTATTTATCCACTCATTCTTCAGAAATTATTTTTTTTACCACCTACTATGTGCCAAGTACTGAAACTATGATAATGACAACATTGACACAGAGTTTCTCTCTCAGAACTTACTTCTAGAAACCTAGGAGACAAATATTAGAAATAAATTAAAAGCAAAATGCATATAATTAAAAGTTAAATTCTATAGAAAAAAGAAAAGAAAGCAATGTCTGATCATTCATTCAAGGAAGCCACACCAGTTTATTTTACATGATTTGGATGAAAAGAGAAGAGTTACTTCTGGGCTCCCTCCCTGTGAGCAGGAGCTGGCATTATGAGCATATAAAGCAGAAGTTGTGTCCTTTACAGGGACATGGATGAAGCTGGAAACCATCATTCTCAGCAAACTAACACGAGAACAGAAAACCAAACACCGCATGTTCTCACTCATAAGTAGGAGCTGAACAATGAAAACACACGGACACAGGGAGGGGAACATCACACACCGGGGCCCATCGGGGGGTGGAGGGCTAGGGGAGGATAGTATTAGGAGAAATTCCTAATGTAGATGATGAGCTGATGGATGCAGCAAACCACCATGGCACTTGCATAACTATGTAATAAACCTGCACATTCTGCACATGTACCCCAGAACTTAAAGAAAAAAAAGCACAAGTTGCATCTGTGTCAGCTAATGGTCCCCACGCCCAACTTCAAGAACTGTCTCTATTAGAAAAAAAAGATTGCCTAGCTGGGATATCTATTTTCATGAGGGACTTTCTGGGACACTGAGGCACGTGTAGGATGCTTTAGTGCCCAGACAATTAAGTTCAGCACAGAGTAGGGGAGAGAAATATTCTTCCCACAGTTTCAAGGACCACTATGGGGTTTCAGCAGAGTGGATCTGGGAAATTCAATATATATTTTGCCCTTAAAGTGTTTGCAGTGTTAGGAGCACCAAGAAAGAGCATCTCCCGGCAAACACATCAACGTTTCCACTGGGGACACTGATGATAGGAGTCTGGCAAAGCTCTGTTCACAAGTAGCTTTAGAAGCAATAAAAAATGACCAAGCAGTAAGAAATCAGAAGAATCTGGAAGTTGTTTGTGAACTCAGAGGAGACATCCTGGTGTCTGAGCAGTAATTGAGTAAGTCTCTAAATCGAGCTGGAGGACCTTGCTAAGCAGGCGCATCTAAGAGTTGAAGATGTTCTGCACAGGTTCTCAATGAGCAAGATGCACATCAGATTATTTTAATTCATCCATGTGGTCAGTAGGGTAACAGAGGACTTTAACATAAAAATGAGGTAATTTATGTAGTCAAACGTTGAAAGAGTGTAAATTTTATAAAGTTGCAGTGCATTATACTGATGTATTAATTTATATGTTTAAACTTTTATAAAGATCTTTTACATATTTTTCTCATTTGATTAAGTAAATGTCTTAAGTAAGCAAGCAGGAATTATTATCATTATTTTACAGAATAGTGAGCTGAGATTCAAAGGAAATAAGTGATTTACCCTAGACCATATGTTTGGTAAATGGCCCAGATAAGGGCGGGTCTTTTGAATTCTAATCTAAAGTACCTCACATTTGACTAAGCTCATAGTGTTAAGAATGGACTTGCAATGTCAGTTTTGTTAATAACTAAAATATTTGTAAAAATATTGTTGTCATTTTCACTTTTGGTTTGGGATTGAAGAGAGGCTATTCAGGGAACCAAGAATAAAGAGTTTATTTTTTAATTTTTTTTTCTCTTTATAAAACTGCATGATAATAGATATTGTATGTTGTACTTTTTTCATTAAGTGTTATACAGACTGCACACTCTGACTATATGAAAGCATTTTAAAAATTGTATAAGTTGGGTATAATTAATTTTCAAAAATAAAGGGAAAAACATGGACATTTGTCTCATTCGGAAACGTGCTGGCTTAGTATTAAGTAAAGAAAATCTGCCAAATAGCTGTTGGATTGACACACTCATTAAAAAGAGTGAAAAATTTCTTAGATCCTTTTATAAGACTTTAAGGATGATCATATTTCCATTGTTTTTCCTCTGACCAGCCTATGTTTAGGCTTAAAGCCTTGTGTTCTGGCTTCATCTTGCTTCCAAACAATACATTTCTGATTTGGAGTTTAGACAAGCTTACTTATGCAGTGCATCTTAATACACACACTTAAACATATTTCCACACAAACCAGATGTTAGCATTCACATGCATTTATACCTTATGACACTTGGAATGATATGTAACTCTGGAGTTGTTTCAAATATTTTTGCTTATTTTTTTAAGAAAACAGATGTTCTTGGAACATTTCTCATAAACTTTTTTTTTAGACTAAGAGAACTATTTGTTAAAACTATGATTCATTGAGCTAGAACATTCTGAATAGTATCATTCTCTCCACTCAATGCTAGCATCATCCACCTTAAAAGACTACAGCCATTACATTGACAAATATATGTTGAACACTTACTATGCACCAAGTAGTATGCATGCTGTGACAAATTCTACAATGAAACATGCAGTTCTTATTTTTACAGACTAGAAATGCAGACAGGCAAGTACAAGACAATCGTATGAGTGCTGCAACAAGAAAAAGCAGAGGCATATGTAATGATGTTCGAAAGCCTGAAGGCGTGCAAGAGCAGGAAACCTTCAGCAAACTGCCAATTATTAGAGGCAAGGGACTCTGTGGCAGCTGGTGATCCTGGACAGCATGCAGGGACCATCTGTACCATTAAGAAGTTTGGAATTAATACAGAGGACTGCGGGAAAGTCAGTGACTGATTTAAAGCACGGAATAGCACTCCTGCAGTAGCACTCCTGCAGTTTTGCAGTATTGTGAAGGATAAATCTAAGGGTGATGGGAATCCAACAGGAAACTTGGAGGGTATTTTGTTATCCAAGCGAGAAACATGAGAAGGCAGGGAGGGTGGAGAGGGGAACTTAATGACTAATGGGTTGTGGCAGTAACAGAGAGAGAGACTCGCTTGGGTTTAGGAAAGCATGGGATTAGTGAGCATCACCATGATACTGGTTATGGGAGAGGAAAGAGTAGGCTGAGCTGAGAGAAATGATGGATCCAATTCTGGGCACTCTGAACTTGTGATACTTATGGAACATGCAACAGAACTTGCCCAACAGAAAGTAGGGCACTTAGTTCTGGCACTCAGGAAAGAGATGACATAGACTTGGAATTCACCAGAATGTGGAACAGAGGAAGGTCTGGGGTCAAATCCCGAATATGCACATCTTTTAAGTATCCCTAAGTGATTTTGAAGCAGGTTATTCACAGTCACATGTGCAGCAATAAATAGTAGGTAAAGCTATTGGTGTGGACTAATGTCTCCAGGAGACGTGATAAAGACAGAAGGAAAGTACGGTAAAGATGGAACTATAAAAATAACAATACGTAGAAGGAAGGCAGGAAAAGATGAACCCTGTAAGAAGAGAATAAGAAAAAGAAAGGCAGAGAGGAAGCTGAGGGACAAAACATCAAGGAAGAATATATAAGAATAATTTTAGCACCAGTGATCCTGAAGATTAGGTCCAGAGAAAAATCTGGAAAACTGATTACATTTGGCAACCAAAGAAATTGGGACCTCAGTGAGACCAGCTTCCATGGGATGGATGAAGATCAAAGCCAGTTGCAAAGGGTGGAGGCTTGACTGCATCATGAGAAAGAAGAGATAATGAATGTAGACCAGAATTTTTTTTAAAATGTATTTATTATACTTTAAGTTCTGGGGTACATGTGCAGATCGTGCAGGTTTGTTACATAGGTATACACGCGCCATGGTGGTGGATTGCTGCATCTGTTGCCCCCTCATCTACATCAGGTATTTCTCCTAATGCTATCCCTCCCCAATCTCCCCACCCTCTGCTATTCCACCCCTAACCCCACCCCCAACCCCCAGGCCCCAGTGTATGACGTTCCCCTCCCTGTGTCCGTGTATTCTCATTGTTCAACCCCGACTTATGCATGAGAACATGCATAAGAAAACATGTTGTTTTTCTGTTCTTGTGTCAGTTTGCTGAGAATGATGGTTTCCAGTTTCACCTATGTCCCTGCAAAGGACATGAACTCATCCTTTTTTATGGCTGCACAGTATTCCGTGGTGTATATGTGCCACATTTTCTTTATCCAGTCTATCAGGAGAAAGTCAGTGTGGTAATGGGGCAGGGACCTAGGAACAATAGTGGTTGCTCTCTTTTTAGTTTTTAATTGATTCTTGAGTATGCTTACACTCTGTGTGGGAAAATAAATCGACATGAGAAAGCTAGAAAGAGGTGAGCGGAGTTAGAAGGAGAAAGGAATAAGTAGACTGGGGAGAAAATAAATTACTTTTTGGCAAATTCATATGCCTGATGCTTTAAACACTATTACATTTATATGTCTTATTGTACAGATATGATTGTCCAACTCTGTGCAAATATAATTATTCCCAATTTATGGATCAATAAAATAAGACTTAGGGAGTATAAATCAGGTGCCCCAGCTGTAAAACTAGCCAGGCTGATATTCAAATACAGAATTTTCTGGCTATAATACATATTTTCTTTTAAATAAACCAGTTTCTCAAACGTTAAAAACCTTTCTCTGCTTTCAAACATGAAAATGCCAGCCTCACATTTTTAGCTGTTTTAGTATGTCCCCTCAATATAGATCACTATAATCTGTATTCTCACCAGCCAAGAATTTCAATCCCTATAGTTTGTAATACAAATCAAATTATATTTTTAATTTCCAAATATAAAATTGCAATGCCAATGATGCATTTTCAAGCTACACACACCCTGTTACCCCAGTTGTCCCCTACTGAAAATCACTGCCCCACATCATGTTATTCCCTGGCCTCACCAGTCCTAATGCTTCATATCGAGAAATGATTCCTGCCATTTGTTATTTTTAATATCCTTCATTTAGAAAGATTGACAATGTTATATACATAAGTCCATGTAATCAAGAACAGCTTTCACAGATAGCATTGTTAAGAGGTGCTAAGGCTCTTTTACTGAAAATTAAATGCTGGTTCCACACTCTCCCTGGAGCACTTCATCTTGAGGCCCATATGACAATCCTGTGAATGAAAAGAACTTCACCCACAGGACCACAGCTGCTGCCAAATTCTCACTTCAGTGCCATGGAGACTCCAGGAGGAAAGGAATAGTTTTGCAGCAACATAATAATGATCTGTGGCTTCTAAAATTTTGCAGAACACTAGCAGCCCTAATTATTACTAGTGTCACCTCCAACTGCAGTCTATATGATATGAGCTCTTCTTTATTCCTTTCTTTTTTATAACCTTTAAGAAGACTTTGTTCAGCCCACATTTACTTCAATATGTCTTAGTATTCTCAGCATGAATTACTCATTATCCTCTTTTCTTAGTCATTCTTCCTATGTTTATAAAAATGTGTTGAGAACTGCCTTGGAAAATGAAGATTTTCTTTTCATCACCCCTTCTCTCATTTTACCTTTCATGTCTTCATGTTTTGAAAATGCAAGATTATTTTTCATCATGTATTGATTTTCCCAGTTTGATAATTTTTGCTTTGCTGAAAAAAGAAATTGTGCAATATGCCTCTTATCTCAGGATAAAATGATTCTTTTTGATTGCTGTAAGAGGATCTACTGACTCAAATTCTCAACGGAATTATACAGAGTTAGGAGAAGAACTAATAACACCTATCTTTACATAACCTAAACATGTTCTATCAGGTTTTTATTAATGTTATTAAACCAACAACTGTGACATGGGTGATAAAATTTCTAGTGAACAGAAGAGATTTTTGAATTTTTTAAAAATCTAAATCCCAGTTTAACCTTTTGTTTTCTGGGTTTAAGTTAATTGAAAACTAAACAATGCTCATTGTGGTCTGTCCTTAATTTTCTATCTTAAATCTATTCATATTTAGCAGTAATTGTATCTTTATTTATTCCTATACTTCTAAATGGAAGTTACTTTGCTTGAACAATTAGCATAATATGCATTAAAGGAGTGATGTTATGTAGACTTCATCTACTCCTGTGGCAAGCTAAGGGACAATTTTCCCCAAACATATTTTCTGAGTTCTTAAAAGGACAATAGAAGAAAGAAGTATATTTAAGCACTTTTCATAGCTGACTCATCCATATCTGTACAGCTGTTCTTTAGAAGCTGCCAGAATGACTTCAGCTCCCGCTGACAAGCACAGCAACTAATCAAGAAACACAAAAATTGGCGTGACAAAGTAAATAAAGACAATACACATTATTTCATTGGCATGTAATGGGATTATTTTCTTCAGAGTTAGACTATAATATTCTGAATACTTATTAACTCTCCACTGGATTATAAGACTATGACAAATTAAGAAGCAGTTTTCCATTTTCACGTTTTATTCTTGTTTAGAATAATATAGACTCTGCCAGTGGTCTGCATTCTCTGGTGGATTTAAAGGCTGGTAGACCCTATGTTGCCTACACTCAGTGCCTTTCATTCACCAGGACCTATAAAACAAGGGCCAGCTGGAAGTTACACAAGTTGTCTTCGTTCATAATCAAGTCTGGACAAATACAGTAACTGCTTAATGAATATTCTAAGAAATGCATGAGGCTAGTTATTGACACTAATATTAGTGACAACATAAGCTCAATATAGGAAGATACTGTCCATTTCCTTTTATCCTGTGACCCTGGAACACAGTTGGTTGGTTTTGTAGGTTATTTGAGTGGATACAGGGACAATTATCAGAGCATGTATGTACTCATTCAGCAGACAGCTGGCATAACCCCAGATCCTCTATGAGGTGCTGGAATATGAGGGCTCTGTTTTTGTGTAGGCCACACTGAACAAAAAGTAATTTGCAGAAGAAAACTTGAGAGAAAATTACAGTTTCACATAGGCTCAAGAAATAATATTTTTAAATTGACAAAATTTAAAACTATAGTATAAATCCAAGTAAAAATAAGAAACAATATTATCAGGAACTGTAAAAACATTTTTGAATAAAATTTGTGTTTATCTTTTTTATGTAAGTAGATATTTGCAAAAAGTAGGTATTTGCTTTTTCACTCTTTTCAGGACTCAATACAAACAGCATTTTAAAAGTTAGCTGTTGAGAGAGAGATCCAAGATGGCCGATTAACAACAGCTCAGGATTGTAGCTCCCAGTGAAAGCGCAGAGAGCGAGTGGACGCCGCACTTTCAGACGAATTTTTGTTGCCCACAGACTACGAGATTCCTGGCGGAGGAGCCACACGGGTCGCCAGAGCGATTTTTTTTGGCCAGCGCGGCTATTTTGCCGGTGCCCCAGCACGGCGCTTCTCGGCGCGGAGTATACGGGACGACTCCGGCTCGGCTGGTCCCGTCCCCACAAGGAGAACAG